>JAKSZT010054012.1:850695-972168 GCA_026826555.1 Tolypeutes matacus
TTTTTTTTATTACGGGTAAAAATCAAAATTCTCACAATACATACAAACATTTGCAAAATGATATATAAATATATATGCATATATGTGTATTTGCTTACAAAAATGTTATTTATATATATATATATACATATAATTTTAAGAGGTGCTTAGATTACCTAAAATATTACACAGAACCCACTGGGATTCCCATGTTACCCACCTCCCACACCTCCCATCACATCCCACACAAACATCTCCCACAGTGTGGCCCACCAACCTCAATGAACTTACACATCCTGGAGCCTTGCCACCAACCATAGACCACAGTTCACACTGTAGAGTTTTTATTTGCTTTTTAAATTTTTCATTATACATGAAAATTGAAGTGCATCTTTGAGACCCTGGATAATGTTATCTGCCTCCAGAGATTTGCTTTGCATTTAGCAGCTGTTTAAGTAGGGACAAATCACCTTAATTCAGTTAGAGATTGAGTTGAACTGGAGTGAGACTTCAGGCATTTTTTGACGGCTGACCTATTTCCAGTTCTCCCTTTTTGTTAGAGTGAGGTCCTAATCAAAAGCCTGGAGTACTTACCAGCCTTCCTCTTGGTAGGCTTTGAAAATCAATTTTTGTCCTCCAATCCCATGAAACCATCAAAAGTTCTACTATGCTATTCAGCCTTTCAGCTACAGTTTTTCAATTGGTCAATACTTTAAAAAAAAAAATGATGATGAATGTTAACTTCATCTCTTTGAGTTCTTCTCTCTTGGATCTTAGCTCTTTCTTTGCTCCCTGCCTTAGTAGCTCTCCAATTTTTTTTTTTTAATATATATATATATATATATTTTAAAAGGTGCTTAGATTACCTAAATGTTACACAGAAATTACAGGGATTCCCATGTTCCCCACCTCCCACACCTCCCATAACTTCCCACATAAACATTTTTCATTAGTGTGGCACATCACCTGCAATGGATATACACATCCTGGGGCTTTGACACTAAGCAAGGACCATAGTTCACATTGTAGACCACACTGGCTCCCACACAGTTCTGCATGGTATATGCTTGATGTAAAATGGCCTATATTCATCGCTGCAATGTCACTCAGGACAACCCCCAAGTCCTGAAAAAGCCCCTGTATTACAACTGCCCTTCCCCTCCCTGCCCCAAAAGCATCTAGTTTTTTTGTTTTTTTTTGTTTTTTTTTTTTATGGGTAAAAATCAAAATTCTCACAATACATACAAACATTTGCAAAATGATATATAAATATATATGCATATATGTGTATTTGCTTACAAAAATGTTGTTTATGTATATATATACATATATTTTAAGAGGTGCTTAGATTACCCAAATATTACACGGAACCCACTGGGATTCCCATGTTGCCCACCTCCCACACCTCCCACCACATCCCACACAAACATCTCCAGATTTTTGAGGTACAACTTTTCTGATTGTTCTCAGTGGAAGGCTTGATTTCAAACAAGAATATTGCTGGAAGTAGAAATCTCCACATATAAATCTGAATCTATTTTGTACTGGAGGAATAAATCAGTATAACACAGTGGGTAAAAGCTCAGGCTCTGGAATTAGATTGCCCCAGGTTTGAACCTGAGCACCACCATTTATTAATAGCCATTGTACAAGAAACATGAGCTTTTTGAGCCTGTTTCTCTAACTGTAAAATGGAGAAATTAAAGGACATTTCTCAAAGGATTATTATGAGGATAAAATGGAATGGCGTACATATAATGCTTAAGGCAGTGTATGACATAAAAGTAGTACTTAGTAAACATTAGCTGATATCACAGTTACTTGAATATTGCTACTTAAACACTGTCATTGTTTTACCATTTTACTACCATGAAAAACATAAAAGTTTAAGCACTTTCATATGCAATACTTCATTTTCACTCTATAAGAACTCTGTGAAGTAAAGTAGCTATTATTACACTGACTTATGTAATAACACTTAGTTTCAGCAAAGCAAGAATTAGATCATCTAAGTGACTTAGTAAAGAGATCACATGACTAGTAAGTGGCATATCCAACATTCGCACACTAGTTTCTCTGAACTTGTGAGTTGTTTTTATAAAATCAGGCATAGAACAGTTCTGATGATTGGAATTAGTCCTGCTCAATGCCCTGGTTTAAGTGGCACATGTCATATCTATATTCAAGGGTTAGAGCTTATCTAATCTAATATTATAATTTTAAAATGGGGAAACCAAGGCTCAGAAGAGGAAAAATTTGGCCCCAGGTCATTCTTTCATCTTCAGACAGCTTCTATGTCAAAAACATTTGCCTAGCAATATCTGTGATTTTGACCCTGAAATATCATTACTAATAATAACACATCTTCCCCTCCATAAAGTAGCAAAGCAGCAGAGAGGTAATCTTTTAGCCTTGATGCTAATGACCTATTATTAGATTACCCCATTTTAAGATTTTGTCATGAAATTTTAAAATTTAAGGCAACATCATCTACTCAACCAGGAGGTAAAGTCCAGATGGATATTTATGATGTGTTAGATTCAATTAGTGGTTTATTGTGTGTAGACTGAGCCACTATAAATCAATTCAAGTAATACCAACTACTCGATAGCCTGAGAGGTGGTGTTTTGTTTCATTTTTTTACAATTACATGGAGTTTGCAATATCTATCCAGGGAGCAAATAACTTCAACCTTTATTAGAAATACCAAATGAAAACACACTGTTCAGAGTTCCCTTTGGGTACCTAGATGTTAAAATAATAATGTGGCCTATATTGAACTTCTCTCAGTGAGTTGTTGAGTAATCAATTACTTGGCACAAGAAATCCTAAGGAAGGGACTTCTTTATATAGATTGGGCACATACTCACTCCTAAACAACAGCTCTGGCCAGTTAGGAGGGACTGTTGAAAAAATGGCTGCTTCTACAGGAGACTGATAAGTGGAGTTTGTGAAGAGGCCCTTCCCCAAAAGAAGCATGTTGGGAGGGGCCTGGGCAGACAAAGCTGTAGATCTTCCATACAACAATTCTCTATACCTCATCTTGTATAGGTTCAGCCAAGTTTCTTAATAAAGAGAATTATTTATGTTGAGGTTAGTGGAATCCTGGGTAAAAGGAACATTTTTGGACTCTGGGTTAAAGGATTTGGTCTTAACTAGAGGATAATTTAGGGACTGTATAACATACTGATTTTGGTGGTAGATGAGGATTGTGGTTAATCATATAAATACAAACATGTTCTTCTACTACAAAGTGTTAAGAATATGATGATAGATGGGAAAAATACTACTAATGTAACTTATAGACTATAGTTGACAGTAATATTGTAATATTTTTGTAGCAAAGGCAAAGAAGGTACCTATGTCAATACTAAAGGTCAAAAAAGAATATGTTGTTTAGTTTTATGAGATATGAATATGATTAAGCATTTTTTCCTTCATTTTCTTTATTAGCAGTGAGACCTTGGTCATGTCATTTAACCAATATGTGCTCATCTGTGTATCTTTATGAACGCTGGAGGAACAATTAAGTTTGTTTTTAGGATTAGATGAGATAAATGTGCCTGGACAAAATTTTTCAGAGTGATCCTTCCATAATTTGTTAAGCTGCCTTTTGTCTGTTATTTTCTTTTTTGACATTGAAATAAAGTTTACTTTAAAAAAGGATTTAGGGAAGCGGCTGTGGCTCAATCAGTAGAGCTCCCGTTTACCATATGGGAGGCCCCGGGTTCGGTTCCTGGGGTCTCCTAATGAAGGCAAGCCCGCCCGCACGGCGTGGTTAGCTGACCCAGCGAGCACAAGCAGCAAGGGGGGGATAAATGAATAAATAAATAAAATCTTTAATAAAAATAAAAAATAAAAAAATAAAATAAAAAAGGATTTGGTCTTGACTCTGTCACCATTGTTTTTTTTTTTTTTTTTAACAATTTCCTTTTCTTCTCCTTATCAATCATGTTTTTCTATACAAGCACACCAGTTGACAGAATCATATTTCTTAAATTCCAATTAAACAGCCCCTTTTCTTCTGGATAGCATTCTTTTCCCAATTTCAACTTGCATCTATTTTTTGTCTGATTGAAACAAAGCCATCCTGACCTCTGAATTTTTTCCTCTCTCCTCTCTTCAGCAATCACCACAGTTTTCATAGGCTATATATTTAGTAAAGACAGTTTTGGGTGCACTCACACCTCTCTGTTCTCTTGTACTTACAGTACCTACCTCACTTTTCAACACTTTCTTCACCTTCAAGAATTTCAACACTATTTTAACCATTGCATCCTCTGACATATAGAGAATGAACTAGAATAACCAATTCACCCTGCAGTGAAGATTCAATACCCATTCAAAGTAAAATCTGTATTTGCAAAGGGAAACAGACTACAAAGTTTATCTACAAAGAATAAATAACTGTATTTCTTGGGTAGAAGTAGATATTTGGGATGGGTGGTACCTCTTAGTTCTCCTCATATTATATCTAATTTGCTTTCAGAAAACAATGATTAATGTCATACAAAGAGGAAATTATAATTCTTCAGCCTACCAGCTCTAAGCAATAATTCCACTGTATCTCTGTACACTGATTATTCCATGGAAAGGATATATTGTCTTTATCTTGGGAAAAGCATGCCTTGTTCCAAAGGACAGAAGTTTCTCAAGATAAAAATCTGACAAAAGGATGGGCTGAGAAACTTAAAAATAAAAGCAAGATTACGATCTCCAAGGCCTATTTAAAAATAAATAACACATTTACTGAGGTATAACTCACATACCATACAATTCACCCATTTAAAATGTATAAATCCTATGGTTTTTAGTATATTCACAGAATTATCCAACCATTACCACAATCAATTTTAGAACATTTCATCACCCTAAAAAGAAACACTGTACCCAATAGAATAATCCATAAAAATTAGTCCCTGGTGACAGCTCTAGAGATGATCCCTGTATGTGTCAAATATGTCCTCTTATGTTAAATGGCCAAGGCCTGAGAACGGCTCTTGTGAATACTACAACAGTGGTAAATCTTTGCCTTCTATAGAGCTGGATTGAGCGCACACGGTTGGAAGCTTAGGAGCACTGAATTGCTGAATAGAATGTTAAAGATCATCTGGTCTATCTGACCGTCCCTCTTCAATTTCACCTGTGGGAAAGTTAAGTCATAGAATGAGAGTGGTATTCTGCTAAGGAAGAGGCAAAAACTCTAAATGCTATGCAAAGGCAGCTTTATTTAACCAAATGAGTTTCAGGTTATATCAAATGATTATAACAATTGAGCAATTGCAGAAAAGAAGAGTAATTAATTAAAGACATAGGAAAGAATGAAAGTATATACAACCACTCACCAAATTGGGGGAAAATACAACATCTGAACTCTCATGTGGCTGGGGAGCCCCTTTGCAGCCGATCAGAGTCCCGATTGGAAAAATCATTCCAGGCAGAGTGTCCCCTCTTGAGCGGGGCTCCAACTGGCAGCTTAGAGGCCACCCCTTTTAAGGGGTTCTAAACTTCAGAACTCCAATGAGTCTTGCAACTCATGAGGAGTGACCTCATCAAAAGTAACCGAATCCATCCAGCGACGGGGTGGCCAGCCATCCTCAGGAGAGACGCAGTATCTCAAAGGGTCTTTTGTTCTATTCTGCTCATGATACACTAAACGGGAACTTGAGGGCTTCGATATACATCAGCTTTAACTTAATGTTACACAAACAGGACTTGCAAATACCATGTCTAGTAACTTGTTCCTTTTAAACATTTGTTTTTTGGGTAATGGAAGATGGGGTTGCCCACATAGCAACGTTATAACAGTACAAAGGACAAAGGACAAGTTAATCATTCACAATTTTAGGCTAAAATGGCAGAGACTATTGATTAGAAAGCTTATGAATTCACAATTCTTGATAATAATTTTCTCATAGTACATCAAATGGCTACCTAAGGCCATATAGCAATTCAGTGTCACAACTCACCCAGAACCTGGCTCTTCTGATACTCAAAGCTATCAGAAGCTCGAGGCTATTTTCACTATCACTCTGCCTTTTCTGGGATATGTTTTCGAAGATGTTAGAAATGCCTTTTACTCCAAACCCAGCCCCCAATTTCTACCGAGCCTGCTGACCAATGCCTAATATTCCATTCCCTAAAAACCTCAATTTTCTTTGCATGTGCAAAAAAGAGGCAGAGTGCAGATGTGGCTGAAGGGGCTGGGCATCTGTCTGCCATATGGAGGGACCTGGGTTCAATCCCCTGGACCTCCCAGTAAAATAAAAATAGAAAGCGTGCAGGCAAGCCACACACACGCACGCAGTGAGCCAGGCCCACAGGGCAAGCCAAGGGCCTGCACGCACATACGTGGCGAGCCAGGCCCCGCCGAGCCACGCAGCAAGATGATGACACAACAAGGGAGAGACACAAGGGAGAGCCAAGACAAGAGTGAGCCAAGATGAGACTTGCCAGAAACCAGGAACTGAGGCGGCGCAAGTGGCAGAGTGCCTCTCTCCCACATTGGAGGTCCCTAGGATTGACTCTCAATGAAGACTGGAGGAGAAGGATGAGAAGAGAAGGCAGGAAACAGACACAGAGGATTACTCAGTGAATGGATACAGACAGCAAGCAGGGCGCGGGGGTGGGGGTGGGGAATAAATAAAAAATAAAATAAATCTTAAAAAAAAAAAAATACAGAGGCAGAAATGTACAGCAGAGTACAATGAGTTATATAATGGGTCTCCAAAGAAAATTGAGAGGCTTGTTATCCAAAAGGGATAAAGGAACAATTAGATGGGTTCTTGTTATTGATGACTAGCCTATGATTCTTTGCTCTTGCAATTGAAACTTAGCCTACTGTTATGGGGTGCTTAAGGGTTGCCACCTGAGAGCCTCCTTGTTGCTCAAATTTGGCCTCTCTCTAAGCCAAACTCAGCATATGAATGTGTTACCTTCCCCCAAATGTGGGACATAACTCCCAGGGATGAGCCTCCCTGGCAACAAGGGATTAATACCAAGTGCCAACTGGCAACACGACTGGAAAAAGACCTTGAATAAAAGGGAAAAGGTAAAGACAAATGAGTTCATGTGGCTAAGAGACTTCAAAGAGAGTCGGGAGGTCATCCCAGAGGTAATGCTTATACACACCTCAGTAGGATCTCATAGAACACCAAAGTGGATATCATCCCACACAGAGGGGCTCCTCTGGGCTCTGGAGACACCCAGGTCCTATATAAGGTGGGATAGCTCCAGAAATTGATGCCTTATCAGTGGGCTCTACTTTGGAATCTGTGCTCCTGAGAGTGACAGAGTTGGACTCAAATAAGTCCTCCCTGCACATGGTCCATCAGTCCCTTCTATTCAAACCTATATGTGATGCTAGAGTTTGTAGGTGTACTTCCAGAGACTGGAACCTCTGGCCTACCTATGTGCCAGCTGTGCCTGGAATCTTGGTGGAGCTGCAACTCCTACTCTACAGCTCAATGGACTCAGCCAAGTCACCGGGCAAGGAGATGATGATGGACAATGGCCATCCCAGGGAATGGTGAGAGCCTGCAGTTGCAGGCAGGATAATCCCATCCACCATATCCATGGGATATAAGCCCACTCTCACTTGGAGTAGTGATGGACTAAGAGAATTAGGACAAATGTGTATTTTCTCTTTGGGATAGCAGGAAGTACTATGTTTACTTTTGTTTTAAAAAACTAAACAACAATAACAACAAAAAAAAACAGTCTGCTTTGTCCAGATTCCTTGAAAATATCTTGCCTGAAGCAGAAGAGTGGAGTAGTAAAGGCATGATTTTGGGAGTATCAGACCAACAAACCAACAAAATCTACCTCAACCATTGTAGCCTTGGAAAATTATTTCATCTATATAAACCAGTTCTCTCTTCTGATTATTTTGTGCACCATGGGGGTGTTTAGCTTTGAAGAATAAATGGTAAATGCTTGTATTTGTTGTTGTATAGCAGTGCCTGGAACAAAGAAAGTAGCTATTATGGCTGCTTATTGAAACTCTTCCTCTCACAATCTATCCTGAGGTTTTCTCTCCTCACTTTTATTCCTAGAAAGAGATTGAAAACTTAATTTATGTCATGAGGATAGTGATTAAAATGAGGTTAATATGTTACCCCTCCCAGTGACATTTACAATCAGATGAGGGAGCAATGTTAGAAAATAATGGGGTGCTTATCCATTGTTGGAACTCAGCTATAAGTCAAACACTGGAGAAAATATTTGAGGAAATGTGACTGCCCCTAAATCACTATACCAAGAAGAATCCTCCTTATTTGATGTGCAAATACTACAAAAATGTATGGTAAATATCTTTCCAGAAGTCAGCTCATGTGGAAGACTTCATGAGAGGTCTCCATAATGGCAAAATTGTAACATCTACATGAATCAATAATTATAGGAGTGCTCTGGGCAAAACATCTAACTTTCTGGACCTCAGTTTTTCTACCTGTCAAATGGGTTTGTCTCTTTCCCCTTTATAAGTGAGGAACTGTAACTCTCTGTTAGGTTTAGAGTACTCAGTGTCAGGGCTGGATCAGAGCCACAGGATTTACAGTTTGCAGAGTAGGAAGAAAAGGGAGACAAAAAAGACATCCAGGGGTAAAACCAAGATCAAGGGAAATAAATGGACAGTTCTACCAAAGGCAGTCTGCAGAGACTCCAAGGCTGGAGGGGCATTTTACAGGCTAATGAAGCCTTTTTCTGTGTAAGAAAAGACCTGCTCTAAATCAACTGTCATAAGAACTCTATCTTTCTCATCCAACTCTAAGAGTTTCTGCAATTCAAATGATATTATCTGTGTGAAGCTATTTGAATATCAGCCATATTATTACTGCAGATTTATAAAAACATTTTTTTTTTTTACTGCAGAAAAAAAAGTACTTTCACCTTTTAAAGGATAAATCAGGTTTCATAGATTTTTGCTGCATTCAGAATGTAAAGTTAACATAAATGCAATCAAATTAATTATCATAAGGTTACTGGTCAGGAAACCTGGGAATAGGGAGAGAACTCTGTGTTTAGTGACAGGAGTCCTGTGTTAGAGACCTAATTATTCCACTTCACAGCTATGTGACTCCAGGCAATTAGTGTAACCTCACTCAACCTTAGTTCTGTCATTTGAGAAAAAAAGTAGGGATAACTATGCCTGTCTAGCAATATTATTGGATTCTTATTAGATAAAATTAGAGAATGCAATGTGAAAGCACTTTGGAAATGGAAGTGTGTTTTAAGTCGAACTCAAAAATTAACCTTTTCTAAATTTCCGCAGCCTCAAACTCCTCAGAAATGTTTGCCTTGGCATTGTATCTCTCTGATAAATCTGCCCCTTTCCCCCACCCTAAAACTCTCTTTCTCTCTCTCTCTCTTTCTCTCATACACACACATACACACACACACACTTGCATCTCAAACTGTCTGTAAAACCATATGAGTTCTCAGAGAATAAATGAATGACAAATGAAGTACATGAGAGGCTGGGGCTAGCACTTTTGATCCTTGCTATTAAGTACACAAGGAGCTTTGTCATTCTCTTAAAAATTAATAAGCCCTGGTGAGCTGATCTGGGATGGGGTACTATGTCCCCCCAAATGGCAGCAGCCTGTCTGAACAACTTTACCCCTTGATGTTATGACTGTACTGTGAGCTAGTGGAGTGCCATCAAGGTAGTTTCAGAAGGATTGCTTCCTTCTCTATTATCTCTCTTTTCTTATTAAGAACAGGCTTTCCTCAGCTGACGTTTTGCAGTGGGAGGAAGACAAGTGACATCCAAAGTCTCACAGCCAAGTGTTTGATTGGAACATTGATACTGAATGTGTCTCCTCAGAGCTGCCATGCCCAAATTACCCACGCCTCCACCCTTTTGGTGTATAGGCATCTTTCAGTGAAAATCCAGTTCCAAGCTTGGCTCATCCTTCATGGTCTGTCTTACCGCAACATTTAGGGCCGTATTTAAATTTCCCAGGTATACCAATAATGAAAAATTGCAGTAAATTTTCCCCAAGTTTAATATGTTTTTATTTCATTTTAATAGGATTTGTTGATATGGATAAGATAAGAACCAGGCAGGAAATAAAGAGACATGGTCCTTTAACATATTAGAGCTTAATTTTGGTTTTATTTTTGTTGTGTGTGTGTGTGTGTGTGTGTGTTTTAAGTTAATTAATGCATGCAAGTTATATAAACTCATATAAAAACAAGCACAGGAAAAAGAGGAAGCTCTCCCTATTTCACTATTGTTTAAGATACAAGAATAAAACTTAATTGGAATTAGAACCAGACAGGTAAAGAACATTCCTTAGTAGATTAGTCAATTTTGGTCAGAGTGTACATGCTGACCAATTAGTGTAAAAGGATATTTCAACCAAATTCTAAATAGGCTTTTATGAATAACTAATTATAGGTAAAGTAGAAAGGAGCAAAAAGCATAACAGAATAGAGTTAAAGAGAAATCTGTTATTCCATGTAGGGCACCTACAGAAAATGACTTGACAAAAGTAAATTATTATAGTCCCTATCGGATCTATATAAGTTTCTTTGACTCATTAATACATTTAATTTAATTTATATGTTTAGATAAACATATTTTATTTTTTGTTTTACTATTGGAAATTTAGCCCCTATTTGGAATATCACAAGGCTCACTGAGATGCTGAAAGTATGTTCCTTCTTACCCTTTTTTCCTTTTTTAATGGTTGGGTAAACAGGAAATATCAATCACCTTCCTAAACTTAGTCACAGAATACATGTCCAAGGTGAATGCTCTGTGTTTTCTTCCATCTTTATGAACTGATTAATCTGCTTCAAATCAATTTCTTTTCCTTCTTGGAACTGATCAGATAACAGATGTTTACTTGGTTTATATGTCAGGTTCAGGCTTTGTTTGTCTCCATCTATAATCTGAAATAAGTATGAAGGTTGCTTTTGTCTGTACCTACTTAGCTCAATCTTCAAGGCAGAAGTTCAACATCATGAATATCAACCCATACAGTGGGCATTGCTATGCCTACAGAAGAAGAATATGGCATGATCCATGTTGTCAATGAACTTATAAAATAGCTCCAGAAACTGTAACATTCCATAAAAAAACAATAAATAATATTTGTCTTTGCCTGGGCTACTGTAACATATACCACAGACTAGTTGGCTTAAACAACAGGAATTTATTTTCTTAACATTTTGGAGGCTAAGTCTAAAATCAAGGTGGAGGCAGAGCCACGCTCTCTCTGAAGTCTATATAATTCTTCTGGTGCCTTGCCGGCAACCCATGGCTCAATGTCTGCTTCCGTCACATGGCCATCTCTCTCGTTATTTGTCTTCTACATCTCCTATCTCCTCCAGTTTCCTACTGTGTCTGTATTTCTGTCTACTAGGAACCCAGTTATACTGGGTTAAGGCCCACCCTGATTCAGTTTGGCCTCCCTTTAATAGCATTTTCGAAGATCCTATTTACAAATGAATTCACATTTGCAGGACTAGAGGTTAGGACTTCATCATTTCTTTGTGGGGGGCATATTTCAAACCATAACAATATTAAAAATAAAGAATCAACCTATAATTATAATTCTATAAAATGCAAGGGGACATGGGGGAACAGATATTCCTGTTATTAGAATTTTAGGCAAGTTATTTCCTCTTCCTGGACAAAGATTCCTCATTTTGAGAAAAGGGGACTAGATTACATCAGTGACTTCCAGACTGTTGTATTCTCAATCCAGTGAAATTTCAAAAGGAAACTTTAGGTGACCAACATAGGATCATCAGCCTTTTATTTTGTCAAGTCAGGGCATTAAAAATAACTTCTACCACCAACATTTCCTAAAGGCAAAGATATTTTATCACCAATAAAGGACACAACTATGGAATAAAGAATGTCCTCTTCCAAAATAGGATACTATATTCATTCATTTATGCAAGAAATGTGTATTCAGTGCCTGCTATGTGCCAGTTTGTACCTGGTGGTGGGAATATTGTGGTGAGAAATCAGACAAGTTCCAGTGGAGATTAGGAGTGACAAAGTTGAAATCTACACATTGCACCAATATATTTATTCAGTCCACCATGGGCTAGTGAAAACATCACATGCTGGAACCCATTCTTGGACTTGAACTTGGAAACCATTGCTTCAGAGGATCCATAGCTCCAAGATCCTAAGGTCAATAAAGTCCAAAGTCTCTGCCATAGATATTAAGTGTATATGGGGGAAGTAGCAAAGGTGTTTGGAATAATTTAAACCAAATAAGAGGAGATGGGAAATATTTTATCTTTAAGTTTGGTGTGAAATGGGGTACATAAGAAGTTCTCACCCTGACTTGAATTTTTTCTACTCACTGGCCAAAACACTGATGCATTCCAGATATAATTTGTTACCAGCATTATAATTACTAATACCCTTCCTGGAAACCCAAAACAGGGATGGCATCCTAACTTCCACAGGATATACACAGAAAGGGAAGACATAATGCTTCCAGGAGATAATGGCAAAGTATTTCTTTTTTAATTTGGGTAGTTTCTTTGCCCTGGAGAATGTGATTACAAAACCAGTGAAGCTAATTTGTGCCCAGGTTTGCTTCCGGTCTAAGTGAGAAGATTAGTGAGTGTAGTGATTTTAATGCAATTTATGTTGTCATTTGTCTGGTCATGTGATGAATGAGATGGCATGTGAATTTTGGGGTTCCTTGACAATTATTTACAACAAAGAAGAGAAAGCAAACGATCTTCTGTGACTTTCATAATATCATCTCCTTAGCAAGGAGCTAAGCAAGATAGAGTTGTTGTTCTTTGTCCTAAAGGTTCTGCTGAATTAGGTTATATATCCAGGATAAATGGCTTGGGGAGAAATAAAACTGAGAATAACTGAAACAAATATTTGCTCACACCAGGCTGACAGGAAGAGGGGGCAATGGAATTGGACTTGATACATAAATATAGTTGGGGTACCAGTCATCTCAGCATTGAACCATCAGAGGGATATCCAAAAGATACACAGTTGTCATGGAGAAAGAATAAGGATATAAGAGGGTAATAATAATGCCTAAATAAAAGAACATGGTAACTAGAAAAGCCATTGACATTGACTCAGGGAACACAGAGACCTTTGTTCTAGTCCTGATTCTGTTGTTAAATCACTGCATGACATTGGGAGAATCGTCTGTCTTATCTCTGCTTCAGTTACCTCTTTTCTGTGTGTGCTGGGTGGGTTAAATGATCCTGTTTCCTTCCCTGACATAGATCTATTTGCAGTCAGGACGCAATATAGTTGGTGTTTGAGAGTAAAGACATTGTAGTCAAACAGACCAGGGTTCACATTTCACCAGCCACATAGCTCAGTCATGTTATTTAACCTCTGCCTCGTTCCCCTCAGTGGTAAAATAATAATAATAATAGCAACATCCTACAGTTTTCACGAGGCTTAAATAAAATAGTCCAAGGCCAGGCTAGCAATGCTGTTATTGCTACTGGTGACTGCTGCAGACCTGACTTTTCAGGTCCTGTCCCACCATGCAATAGTTGCAGCAAAGATGGTCTCTAGGATCCTTTACTTATCATCTGACTACACCAAAGAGCAAAACCAGCAGCCCAGAGTGACCTCAGAGTGAACTCAGAGTGACCATCAAATGTGAAAACAAACAGCCAGCACTTTTTTTTTTTTTGCTTGTTGTTTACGTGCATCAAGAAAAAAAGTAATAATAAAAGCATCTAAAAACTAGAAATCAAAGTGAATCTGCCACCGTGTTCCTGACCCAGTACTCCCTGGCTTCAGTAATGTGGCTGAAGGAGAGGTGATCTTAAAGGCCACAGTGCTAGGGAAGACAGGCAAAGGCAACTTCTGCTTCTCTTCAGGAGAAATCTTTTCTGGCATTAATATGAGTAACTTCCAGTGTTTTTCCTCTGGAAAGACAGACCTGTTTCCACCATATTGAGCATTGCATAAAATTTTCACAAAGTAGAAGCAATTCAATTTTATAAATGTTTATTACATCTCTATTACAGGCACAGCGTTTGAGTTGTGCAAGGCGGGGGAGTTTACAAGATAAGACATTTTCTGTGCTCTCCCTGAACCACCCCATAACCACACACATAGATACATGTGTGAGCAATTAAGGAACTGAAAAGCAATAAAATATCTCTCACAAAAGTTGTCAAAGTGTACTCCCACACCAGCCACAGCAACATCACCCGGGAAACTGTTAAAATGCAATTCTCAGGCCCTACTCCTGATTTCCAGAATCAGAAGTGCTGGAAAGACTCAGCCATCAGCCCTCTCAGGGATTCTGATGTGTACTCAAGTTTGAGAACTTTCTTTAAAAAAACTTTACTTCAAATTGAAAAATAAAATAAAATAATACTTGAACGGCAGCTTAAAAGGTTATGGAAGCATTAATCCAAAAAAATTCTGTCCAGGCACTTTAATCTCATCTAATCCTAAAAACAAACTCAATTGTTCCTCCAGTGTTCAGAAAGATGACCACAGACTGGATAAATGACATGATCAAGTTCTGCTAGTTAATGAAGAAAATGAAGAAGAGGGAAAAAAATGCTTAATCATATTCGTATCTCATAAAACTAAACCCCATATTCTTTTTTTTTTTTTTTTTTTTTTAACCTTTTGGATTGATATAGTACTTCTTTGCTTTTGCTATAGCAATATTACAATATAATTGCTAACTATAGTCTATGAGTTACATTAGTTAGATTTTTCCCATGTATCATCATATTCTTAACCCCTTGTAATAGAACAATCCTGTATTTATATTATTAACCACAACCCTTACCTACTGCCAAAATCACAGTTGTACTTTCCCTATATTATCCTCCAGCTGTCCTCCAAGTAACATTCATCTCCCTAGACTACCCCTTCAGCCACAATCACATCCATAAATCAACAGTGTTTTTTACACTCATTATAATGTGCTACCATCAACTCCATCCATTGCCTTATATTCAACATACATCCATCATTAGCTCCCACTTCTCAACCCACATTCCATCTCCCACCAACCTACACTCCATAGTCTAATTCCATAAGTCTACTCATCATATTTAGTCCATATTAGTAAGACCATACAATCTTTTCACTCAACATAATGTCCCCAGAAGAAATAAAAGACATGAAAGGATGCTATGAACAACTGTATGCCAACAAACTAGACAACATTGATGAAATGGGCCAATTCCAAGAAACACACGAATAACCCACACTGACCCTAGAAGAAAGAGAAGACCTCAACAAGCCAATTGCAAGTAAAGAGGTTGAAACAGTCATCAAAAACCTTCCCCCAGTGAAAACTCCAAGAACAGATGCCTCCATAGGTGAATTCTACCAGCCATTTAAAGAAGATTTAATACCAATCTTGCTCAAATTCTTCCAAAAAACTGAACTCATTCTATGAAGCCAATCTCACCCTAATATGAAAGTCAAATAAAGATATTACAAAAAAAAGGAAATTGCAGACCAATTTCTCTAATGAATATAGATGCAAAAAATCCTCAACAAAATACTTGCAAACTAAATCCAAAAGCATATTTAAAAAATTATACATCATGATTAAGTGGGCTTTATACCAGGCATGCAAGGGTGGTTCAACATAAGAAAATCAACCAGCAAAATATACCACATTAATAAATTGAAGAAGAAAAATTACATTATCATCTCAATACATGCAGAAAAACCACTTGACAAAATATAACATACTTTCTTGATTAAAACACTCTGAAAGATAGGAATAGAAGGAAACTTTCTCAATAAGATAAACTGCATATATGAAAAATACACAGCTAATATTGTACTCAGTGGTGAAAGATTGAAAGTTTTCTTGCTGAGATTGGGAGCAAAAAAAGGATGCCCACCATTCAAAACTGTGCTAGCAGATCTAGCTAGAGCAATTAGGCAAGAAAAAGAAATAAAAGGCACCCAAATAGAAAAAGAAGAAATAAAACTTTCACTATTTGCTGATAATATGATCCTATATCTAGAAAATCACCAAAGATCCACAACAAAACCACTAGAACTAATAGACAATTTCAGCAAAGTGTCAGGATACAAGATTAATATGCAAAAATCAGTAGCATTTCTATACACTACTAATGAGCCATCTGAGAAGGAAATCAGAAAAAAATGAATTTACAATTGCTTTTACAATTTACAATTGCAACTAAAAGAATCAAATATTTAGGAATAGACTTAATCAAAGACAAAAAGGACCTGTGTTTGGAAAACTATAAAATATTGCTAAAAGAAACCAAAGATGTCCTAAATAAATTGAAGGATATTCCACGTTCATGAGTTGGAAGACCAAACTAATTTACAGATTTGATGCAAACCCATTAAAAATTCCAATAGCCTTCTTTATAGAATTGGAGAAGCCAATTATCAAATTTATCTGGAAGGGTAAAGGCCCCCAAATAGCCAAAAATATCTTTGAAAAGAAGAACAAAGTTAGAGGACTCTCATATCCTGACTTCAGCTACAGTGTTAAAAACGTCATGGTACTAGCATAAAGATAGACAGATTGACCAATGAAATCAAATTGAGAGTTTGGAAACAGACCCACACATCTCTGGTCAATGATTTTTGACAAGGCTGTTAAGCCCACTCAGCTAGGCCAGAACAGTCTATTCAACAAATGGTATTGGGAAAACTGGATAACCATATCCAAAAGAAAGAGGACCCTTATCTCACACCTTATAATACAAAAATTAACTTAAATTCATCAAGGATCTAAATATAAAAACTAGAACCAAAAACTCCTAGAAAAAAATACAAGGAAGCATCTTTAAGATCTTGTGGTAGGTGGTGGTTTCTTGGACCTTATACCCAAATCATGAGCAATGAAAGAAAAAAATAGATAAATGGGACTTCCTCAAAATTAAACAATTTTGTGTTTCAAACAATTTTATTGAGAGGGCAAAAAGAAAATCAACTAAATGGGAGAAAATCTTCAGTAATCACATATCTGACAAGGGTCTGATTTCCACATTATATAAAGAGATCAGACAATTCAAAGATAAAATGGCAAGCAATCCAATTAAAATATGGCCAAAAGATTTGAATAGACATTTTTCCAAAGAAGAAATACAAATGGGCAATAGACATACACAAAAGATGTTCAATATCTCTAGCTATTAGTGAAGTGCAAATCAAAACTACAGTGAGATATCATTTCACACCACACAGAATGGTCATAATTTAAAAAGCAGAAAACTACAAGTTCTAGAGAGGGTATGGAGAAATAGGAACACTCCTTCACTGTTGGTGGGAGTGTAAAATTGTGCAGTCTCTGTGGAAGACAGTTTGGCGGCTCCTCAGGAAGCTAAATATAGAACAACCATATTGCTGGCCGTTTTCAAGTCTGTATTGTGGCCATGCAGTGTTACAGAAGAAGATAATTTTCTTTTTCCTAAAAAAAGTTCAAGTTGTCAAGTTCTTGAGAATACACTCCAGTGTGGTGTCTGCTGGTATGCTAGAGGCCATGCCCATTATTCTATGGAAAAATGGAGAAGCGTTTGTCAGTCGATCTGGTGTCCCAAAACTCCAGGTCTGACTTAAACTTTTACCCTCCAAACTGAGCTCCCAAGTTGCTCAGGCCTTTGGAGACATTTGGCGCTGCTGCTCTGGTTCTCAGCATTCCAAGGACTCAGAGCTATGCTATCGGTGTACCCTTGGCAAACTAGGTCTTGGGAGATGTCTGGACCCAGGTTTCAGACCAAAGCTACCAAGCCACGTTATTTTTCCTAGAAAAGGTGCTGGCCTAATTGAGGCAGCTTAGTATAGGGAAAGAGGGAAGACTTGAGCCATAGCTGAGATCCAGCAGAAAACATGGCCTTGAGACCCTGCCCAGAAACCTCCTAAGGGGAGGTTACTACTAAGAATAAAGCCAGAAAGACCTGCCAAGACCCTGGCCATGAAGTCCCACTTGGAATTCTTTCCAAGGTCTAGGGGAGGACCCAGATAATTCCAAACAGGCCTCCCTATTGGTCCTGGATAATCCCAAACAAAAGACCTCATCATTGGTCCCCTGAGAGCTAACAGGTGGGGTAACCAATCAGAACAGCAAACAGCTGGGCCTCCTCCCCTAATGTTAGGAAAGGGGAGGGTGAATAATGGCTTTAATAAAGGCAGCGCCCCAATCCCAAATGCTCTCTCTTTGCCTAGAAGGAGCCTGAATCCACATCTCAGATGTGTAATTCTGTTCCTTTCTCTAATTTCTCAATAAACTCTTTTTACTGGCCTAACTAAACTGGCATGTTCTTAAGTTCTTTTATGTAACATAGCCAAGAACCTAGAGGAATCCAGCATCCCCCGACTTCAGTATGATCTAGCAATCCAGTTACTAGGAATATATTCAGAAGAACTGAAAGCAAAGAACATATATTTGCATACCAATGTTCATAGCAACATTATTCACAATTGCTAAAAGATGGAAACAACCTAAATGTCTGTCAGCCAATGAATGAATAAACAAAATGTGGTATATATATATATATGTAATGGAATCCTATCCAGCTGTAAGAAGACATGAATTGGGGAAGCACATAAGAACATGGAGGAACCTTGAGGACATTATGTTGCTGTAACAGAACTTAGCACTGTCTCTAAAAGAGGGGCAACTCACACTCAGAAGACCTCAACAAGTACCCTTCCTACTTCTGAAGCACTATCTGGTACATACTTGTTGTGATAGTCATAAGAATGTGACTAGCATACTTCAGGAAGCATGACTGGGGGTCCCAGCTGATACACTTTGAAATCCATCTGCACCTTTGCACAGAGGCCATGACTCCCTTGGGTTGCCAGTCAAAGAATGGGAACACAGATGATGCTAAAACAGACCCATTCTTGGGAGGCACAGCTCCTCTAATAGCCAACTTTGGCTTGAGGACTATCTGATGACTTTGCTGGACTATCCATAGACTACAATCAGTTTAGGATGCTTCCATCCAACCTTCAGTCTTTGTTTCACTCTGGGCCCATTGCATCATGACTTTCCCAGTCTCCCCAATTTACTCTCACTTTCCTTTCAAATAGGAATTTTCTCTAAAAAATAAAACCCTTGCATATTTAATCCCATCTTGGTATCTACTTCTCAGAGGATCAGATTAACACACTTGTCTCAGCCAATTTGAGAGAGCTCTATTCATAAGACATAGCCTCTGCCTTAGAAAAGTGGCCTGATGTCCCCATTTCACAGCTAACAATAATACAGCATCAATCCCATTATTTTAAGATTTATTAAGAGGAGATACATAAAATAAGAGTATTGGGAAGCAGATGTGGCTCAAGCAATTGCGCTCCCGCCTACCACATGGGAGGTTGTGAGTTCGGTTTCCAGGGCCTCCTGGAGAAGATGAACAAGATAGCAAGCTGGTGCAATGGGCTGGCACAACAAGCTGATGCAATAAGATGACACAACAAGGAGAAACAAAGAGGAAACACAATGAGAGACACAACAAAACAGGGAGCAGAGGTGGCTCAAGCAATTGAGTTCCTCTCTCCCACATGGGAGGTTCCAGGTTCCTGGTGCCTCCTAAAGAGAAGATGAGAAGACACAGATAGCACACAGCAAATGGACACAGAAAGCAGACAGCGAGCACAAACAATGAGGGGGGGAATAAATAAATAAAAATAAATCTTTGAAAAAAAATGAGTAATGTACATTTTCCAATTTTGCATCCCTGTTTTAAGAACCAAACTTCTGATTCCTACAGAGCAATATCACAATCATTATTCTTACAAATTCTGTTTCTGGTACACACAGGTCCCTTTTAGCATTGTGACCTGATCTTTCTTGTAATATCCTCTTTCTATTCTTGACCTGAACCATGGGACCTCCTAAGAGATTTCCTGGATGCTCACTCATTCTCTGTCTGAACATCTGTACATCCCCAGAATTCCCTCTGACTGTGCATTGCCTCAATATGGAATTCTTTGCTCCTTTGTTCTATTCTGAGAAGTAATAATTAAAAGTTCATGCTCTGCTCATTGGTGACTCTGCCAGGTTTCACATTGTCTGCAAATGGCCAATTAAATTTCATCTCCCAATTGCTAAATCTGCAGCCATAGACATGAGGAGATGGTAACTGCTTCCAGAAGTAAGTCCTTCAATCCATCTGCCCCATGGGATTGAAGACCCTTCTCAATTAGAGTCAGAGTACGTATCACCATCCCAGAATCCTCAGGATTTGGGAATGGATGATGGACAAAATAGGCTTACTGTTTTTCTGCTATAGACTTATTTTTATTCCAGGAATGAAAGAAATTTTATCATTGATGTGGAGGCAGTGGCCACCAGGGGTTCTAAGGGGAGGGAGAGTGAAAAATGTCTGTAATATGGGGATATTTTTGGGACTCTGGAATTGTCTTGAATGATGTTGCAATGACAGTTACAGGCCATTATATACCTTATCATAACACAGAATTGAGTGGAAAAGAGTGTAAACTACAATGTAAACTATATTCCATGCTTAGTGGCAATGCTTCAATATGTGTACATCGATTGTAATAAATGTACCACACTAAAAAAAAAAATAAAAAAAAAAGTTCATGCTCTGGAGTTATGCATTCCTGAATTTAAATATCAAGACATCCCCCTAGTGGGTGAATGACCTTGGACTTGTTACTAAAAATCTCATTGAACCTCAGTTTCTGTACCTGTAAGATGGAGATAATGACAGCATCCGACTTAGAATTATAGGGAGTACTCAAAGGGAAACCCTCATAAAGGTCTTAGCACAGAGTCTGACACATAATAACCACTACTATTACCATTTTCATTTCTACTTGGACTGACCAAGTACTGTCCTATCCTCTGGATATCATAATTTGTCATGAAGCAAGGTTAACTTCTCAAGTCCCCATCTTGCTTTGAGAGATGGATAGATAGATATAGTTCCAGCTACTGGGTCTCCCTCCTGCCCCCTTTTGCTGCAAGAACATGTGCCTAACCCTGAGAGAGGATGCTCTCATATTACAAAGGTTTGTGTGAAACAAACCCTATAAAATTAGGGATGTGAAAGATCCTTAAGAAATACAAGCTAGTCACCTGAGAGCAGAGGTTTTGTTTTATTTCATTTGGGGTTTTTTTAATGCTTAGTATGGTACCTGGATATAGTACAGTCAAGAGATGCTGAATGATGAAGCTATTTGGTAAGTTTTGGGGGAAGGTTGATACTTCTTCTCACTGTCCTTTCTTGTGGAGGGAATTTCTATATGTATTATAGCCGGATTTTGTCTAGGTTCTTGGCTAAGCTACAAGAAATGAATTTCAAGAGTAAGCCACATTGATTAAGCCAGTAATTTATTAAGGTAGTGAAGCAGGCTAGTAAGATAGGGAATCAATAGATGGATCTGGAACCTGGCAAGAAGTCCACATGGACATCGACACCCCCAAGATGGCTGCTGGAAGACCCTCATAAGATTTCTGCCATCCAGAATGTTTCCTCTGGAAGCCAGGAGAAGCCCTGGATATTCTCCAGGGGCCTTATCATTGGGCCTTCCTGGCGGATTGATGGGTGGGGTAATCAATCAAGACAGCAAACAGCTGGAACTCCTCCCATGCTATTAGCAAAGGGGCAGAATAATTAATGGTTTAAAAAGCAAGCACAGAGGTCAAATCTTTCCCACCCTCTCTTGCCTTCTATGCCCTGCTCTCGCTGTGTCCCCCCTTCTTGGATCAACATGCAAGTAAAACCTGGGCATTTATAATTAATAATGGGAAATTGTACTCTATAAACCAGCCTTCTTTATCACTCCTCAGCCCCTTCCTTTCTCTGGAACCCATGATCTGTTATTTTCTCCCATTTCTCCTCCCTCCCTACCTTAATAAATTACTGGCCTAACTAACCTGACATGCTCTTCAAATTCTTTTCTGCAGCATAGTCAAGAACCTTGACAAAATTCAGTAACAATAGGGAGGGAAGAAAAATGGGAGAAAATAACAGATCATGGGTCCTAGGTTGAGAGGAAAGGGCTGAAAAGTGATAAAGAGGGCTGATTTACAGACTACAATTGCCCATTATAGATTCTAAATACCCAGGTTTTACTTGCATGGCCATAATGGCTGGAGGAAAAAACTGCAAGAGCTGGGCACAGACAGCAAGAACAGGGCAGAAACAGGCACAGGGACAGGGCCCGTTTGCTTTCCTGCTTGCTTTTAAACCATTAATTATTCTGCCACTTTGCTAATCACATGTTAGGAGTCCCAGCTGTTTGCTGTTTTGATTGATTACCCCACCCATCAATCGCCTGGGAGGGCCCAATGATAAGTCCCCTGGAGAATATCCGGGGCTTCTCCTGGTTTGGGGAGGAAATCTCATTCCAAATGGGAGAATCTTGTGAAGGTCTTCCAGCAGCCATCTTGGGGGTACCAGAGGACATGTGTTTAATGGCAGCAGATTTTCTAACAGGTTCCAGGTCCATCTATTGATTCCTTATCTAGCTTCAGTATGATACTCCTAGCTGTTCTCTGCCCATTCACTGACTGCATCAAGTGAAAATGGAGTCATTTGCCTAATTGCCAAATTTGGGAAAAAGAAAGTATGCACCACCCCTTAATTACTTCCTTTTTTTTTCTTTTAGAAGTGCACTGCTCTCAGGAAGCAGTATTCTCATTCCTACATGCCATAAGTCTAACTACGGGGTTCAGTTAGGAAGTTCATTGAACTCTTAACTTAAAATACATCCTTCACCTTAACTTTTAAAAAATGAGACATTTTGACCCCATTTGCCTTTCTCTTTGTCTTAATTCTCAGTTTGTTCAGAATCCAGGTAAGGAAGAAGCTCCTATTTATTAGTCACCTTTGAAGACCCCAAAGGCAAGATGCCTAAAAATATGCTTACCCTTTGACCCAGATAGTCTGAGTCTAGGAATTTATCCTAAGCAAATAATCTGCAGTGTAGTAAAAAATTTCTATAAACAGATGCCCATTACTATTAAAAATTTTAAATTACTCCTAAAATTAAGATATTCAATAAGTGGAAATTATGTTATCTCCATGTGATAAAATGGGATGAAATCCTGACAAATCATTTTTTTTTTTCAAAGAATACTTAATAACATTGGAAAACTTTTATGGTACAATGTCAAGTGAAACAAGGAATGCTCAAATACTATAAATGCACACACATGTAAATAAGAAAGACATCTTAAATGTATTTGTTAATTTTTTAGGAAGAAATTAGCTTTGTTTCTCTTTCCCAACATAGAAACCCTGGAGGGGACTGTATCTCATGCCTAAAGGGATCAGAGATGGTACTAGATTGGAGAAGGGAAGACAGGAAGAGTTGCGTCTATCTTCTGGTTCTGCCTCTGTATTGGAATTCTCGGGGAAATAGAACCAATAGGATATATAATATATATGTAAATATTATGAGATTTATTATAGGAATTGGCTCACAGAATTGTCAGAGGGATGGGCAAATCTGAATTCCATAGGGCAACCCACAAGCTGGGAACCCTGGTGAAGGGTTTGTATGAATTCCCCAAGGAGAAGCTGGCTAGCTATAGTAGAGATGGAAATTCTTCCTTGTGACGCTGAAATCATCATTTCTCCCTTTAAGACCTTCTCTGATTATTGAAGGCAATCTCCTTAGTTGATTGTAGATATAATCAGCCATAGATGCAATCAACTTACTGTTGATTGTTACTTACTGAAGTAACAATCAGGCCAGTGCTTGCTTGACCAAACAACCTAGCCAAGCTGGCACATGCACTTAACCATCAGAGCCTCCTACCTACTGTGTTTGCTGTATCTTTTACTCAGCCTCAGAATCCATATCTGTTTTTAAAAAGGGATTTGGAATAAATGTTTGCTAAGGCTCGTTCCCACTCCAAAATGTTAGGACTCTATGATTTCATCATTACAAACTTCGTGCTGAGTCATTCCAGCCAATTAAGCCTAAAGGCTGACAATTTCTTAGTGTATCTGAGTGCTGTTTTTAAGTTATCTGGTTAAGTAACACCCAAATCGATTCAATGGTACAATAAATGCTTCTAAACATTTTTAAAGTTACCAAGGTGATCTAGAGAGATCACTTATACCTCCATTCCTCCAACTTCCATTTTCTGATGCCCTCATTTTGTTTTTTACAACCTTCTTCTGAAAATAGAGGAAGGAAATATGTTGGCCTTTTTTTAAAAAAGCATTATCATTTAAATCCCTTAATGACTTTGCTAAGAAAAGGCCTCCTCAAGTATTTTTTTTTTCCTTCCAGATGCAGAGGTTTAAAAGACCATGAAAGAAAAACACATAAAAAGGAAAATTGGTATCATTTTGTATTTGTTTTTAAAATGAGGGAAAATAATTATTCCAGTTCAGTTGCTCATTGAAATGCCATCATTCTTAATTTTTCATTGTTTCTTTTTCTTTTGACATAAGTCAGCAAAATGATTTAGCTCAATATTTTTCTCTCTGCCTGATAATTTCACAAGCTCTAGTTGTTTCCAAAGGATAATGACTCACTTCAGGTTTGGTGCCTGCTGGATCCTTCCTCCCTGAGATGGGATATTAATCTATGATAAACTCAGTCCATATCTTTCAGATAAAAGAGGGACTTTAATAAAATAGAAATAATCATGACTATTTTTCCAGAACTGAATTCTCATATCTCATCAAGTTTTAATTAAGCAATAAGTTAGATGTCAAGAGCAATTACAGCCATGAAGGTCAAAGCTTCCTTAATTAAAAAACTGGATGGGCCTCTCCTTGGAAGGCACCGGGAGACCTTTAACATCTACCTGGGGAGTCAAAGGAAATGAAGTCATGGCCAAATAAGTTAACACTACCTTGGAATTCCAACTCATGCTACCTCCCTCTAGGCTGCACTGGCCTCCACAAATGTCCACTGTTTGATTCATAAATTGAATATATAGTATTATGACCCAACATAACAAATAGGTAATGTCCTGAGAGTGCTATTAAAGCAAAGAATTCCTGGTTTGTTAGGTTCAAACAGATAGAAAGCAAGGTTTACAAAGCATTAGCCCTTCAATGGATCTTTCTCCCCAGTAGTTTTTCATTTGTGCAGGTGTGGTCCTAGAGGTACCTCCATTGGAAATCCCTAAAAAGCTTGATACAATGCAGCCTGAAGGACCCTACCCTAAACTGATGAATCAGAATCTCTGAGAATGGGTTCCTGAAATCGGCATTTTGTTTAGCTACCTTGGTGATTTTTGTGCACACTAAAGCTTGATAAATTATAGATCCAGCCCATTTCCTTCATTTTATTAATACAAAATTAAGATTCAAGGACATGAATCATCCATTCTAACCACTTTTGGTGTTAGAATCTGTCTCTACAGATCTTTTCCCACCAATCAGGCTGCTGAGGTAAACCCATACAACCAGGTTTCCCCACTTTTAGGTTAATAAATAAGTTTTGAGGTACACCCTTGTCCCCAAAGTATTCTCCACACTGTGTATGCCTTTAAGTTTAAAAGGTGTTTTGAGATGTTACTCATCTCATCTCATATTCCTGAAAACCACCCTTCCAAACCCATTCTTACTTCTTTTCTGTCTTCTTGAAATTATATTTCTATCATTAGCCTTTGCTGAGTCTTTGAATTTTAGCAATGGGAAATATTCCTTAATTGAGAGGCTTATTCCTTAGGCCTCCCCACTGATAAGGGAAGTTCTGGGACCCTAACACCGCTCAGCAGAAACCCACAGCTTTAGGAAAATAAACTCCTCTTGTTCCCTCTCTCCCCTCCTCCCCTTTTCTCCATGGAATCCACATCCTTAGGAAGATAAGCACTCCCCACCTGCCCCTTTGAATTGAAATTTCCAACTCTAAACAGATAATGGCTCTTTTCTTCCCTAATAGCCCTGTGCTTTAGGAAGATAAGCTAACCTCGCTCTTTTGCTTTTATAACCTTACCTGCCCGCTTGCTTAGGAATTTGCCCACTTAAAGTTCTGCTTAGAATTCATATATAACTTATGAAAATCAAGACATGGTGCTCAGAATATGGAGACTGAATTCTCCTCTGGGCCTGTGCATAATAAAGCTTCGTTCATCCGTCCCCTCAAGAGTGCCACTTGGGTTTCATTCCATCTGCTGCAACACTGCAATCATGCTCCTTTTAATAACATAACTGCAACCCCTATTTTCTAAATAATACAAACACCAAGATCTGGTAATATAAACTCATACAAAACTGCAGAAAGTATAGACCTAAGAGTTAGAAGATTTGGCTTCTAATCCTTTCTTAGTTACTGACTCGCCCTAGGCAGGTCATTTCCCTTTTGATCCCCTATTTCCTCACTCTTCAAAGAAAGTTGTTAAAAACAGGTCCCTTTTGAGTTCTGACATTCTGTGAAGGAAAGCAGGAAAAACAGGAACCATTATTGTCATTAACTCACATTGTTCTTGAGGAGTATGAACAATCAGGGGATGCAAATAGCTCTAATTTTATCAAGCTGCCAAACAAAGGACTGTCAATGCATTCCATTATTTGGCTGTGAGGATCCTAGGGAACTGTTGAGTTCCCCAAGGTTGGAGAGGGAGAAATGAATAAACCCCTGCAGGCCATGTTAATGAGGTCCCAGCATTTGCTAGGACACATCAGGGAGAAAATATCTCCAGAGTATTTAGTCTCCCTGTGCTCTTTCTGCAAAAGCTGTGGAAGCTAGGGAGAATCAGGATCCTCAAAGAAACAGGGTAGAAATTTGGTTTGCAGTGCAGAAGCTTCAGCTTAGAACAAGCTGTAGCTAAACAATAAAAGCTAATTAAAGCATCCTCAAACGACTCAGTTGGAAATGCCTGCATGAGCTATGGTTTCTCTTTAATAATCTCATGATTTAAAAAATTAATAGAAATGTGTTCTATGCACCTAATTACCAATGGGTTCTCCCAAGATGTTAAGGAAACGTGTAGGTATTGCAGACAAGAGACATGGGTTTGATTCTCACCTGTCACATCTTAGCGTTGTTCTTGTTTAAGTCACTTGATGCTTCTAAGCTTCTCTTTCTTTAGTCTGGGATAAATAATGCCTGGCCTACCTCCCTCAAGCAGTGGACAAGGAAAAACAGTTAATAAGAGTATGATGAAGTCATATTAAACTTTAAATTGTTACTCATGTGTAAGGTAGATGCTAAGACATAGATTCTAAAGATAGATAAAAATTCAATCACTGCTATCCACTTCCTGACTGGGTGACCTTATGTGAATCATTTGATATTTCTGATCCTTTATTTCTGAAAATTTGAGAAGAAAATTACTATTTTATGTGATTGCTCTGATGATTAAATAAGATGAATTCAAGTGCAGAGTCTACCTCAGAATGTGTAAGAATGAATGCTAGCCATTAATTTTGTTGTTGTGAAATTGGAATGATAAATAATTTTACTAACCATCTTGATTTACTTGTGCTTCCATTTTATCCAGGGAAATATAAAGAAGAAACAGAGCTTAACTGAAGCAGGCTGACATACCAATAATCCTTTGCAGTGCTGATAAAACCCCCTACCCCAGCCTGGGAGGAAGAACTGTAACAAAGAATTCAAGCTGATACCAGCAAGGTCTGCAGATCTTCGCACACCCTTACATCAACATCCTGCTTGCTAATTAACAAACTGGGCCTCAAGGACACCCTGCTCAAACATCCCTGTAGCCTGTAGTACATGGAACTCACAGAATGCATGTATCAAGCATAAATCATGTCCCCTTTATCCCTCCCCATTCCCCTGACACCTTCCCTTTGTCTCAAACAGCCATATAAGCTGCTCCCTCAACTCAAACTTTTGAGCAGAAACCTCTTTTGCTGCTGCGCCTGCATTAATACAACTTTAGCTCAATAAACTTGCTCTGCACTCCCCCTCCCCGCCCCCGCCCCTTTTTAGGGGTTACCAGGGATTAAACCAGGGACCTTTTACATGGAGGTAGGCACTAAGCTACTGAGCTACATCTGCACCCACCTCCCTTTTTTTAGTCTGTTTATTTTATTTTCAGCACAACATTGTTAATATTATTGTTGATAAATCATATGATAGATCATAGAGAGTTCAAAGAACTTGAGAGAAAATGCATGGGCTCTCAATGCTTTGTGTAAGTAAGGTAATGGCTTTCTCCTACTGTTCAAGGGATAGAGAATTTGATTCTAATTCAGCCAAGAGCCAAATGGAGCGTCCATAGAACTGGTAAGGTTAATTTTGGCATAGACTGAGACCCTCCATCCCTGAGTAATACAGGTTTGTCTGCAATTCTATTCATCTTATTAATAGTCTCATCTTTCTAACTCACTCCTTTGTATGAATTCTGTTTATTTTTATTACATTTTTAATTGGGAAATGTAATAAGATACAGGAAATAATTGAAAACAAAAATAGTTAATATATGGGTAATCATCACCAGGTTCAAGAAATATACATAAACATAATTCCATCTTCTCTACCTTAATTCCATCTCTCCCCCAGAGGAAACCACTACCCTGAGTTTTATAGTATTTACTTCCTTGATTTTCATCATAATTTTGCCTCCTAGGAATGCATTTCTGGACTTCATGCTTTTGTTTAGTATGATAGTATTATAGAGATATAATTCACATAGCATGCAATTCACCCATTTTAAGTGTACCATTCAATGGTCTTTAACACACTCATAGCCTTGTGCAACCAACACCATAGCAAATTTCAGAACATTTTCATTGTTTCATGAAGAAAGTCCGTACTCACTTGCAGTCACTTCCCATTTCCCACAAGCCACCCTGTGATAGTTAGGTTCATGTGTCACCTTGGCCAGGTAACAGTGACTGATTTGTCAAGCAAGCACTGGCCTGACTGTTAGTATGAGAGTATTATGTGGCTCTAAATCATTAATAAGTTGATTGCATCTATGACTGATTACATCTACAATCAATTGAGGAGATTGTCTTCAGCAATGAGAGATGCCTCATCCAATCATTTGAGGGCCCTAAAAGGAGACGTGATGATTTCAGCAGTCAGAATAATTTCCATCTCTCTTTCAACCACCCAGCTTCTCCGGGAGAATTCACTGAATACCTTCATCCGAGTTTCAGACTGCCCTATGGAATTTGGACTTGTGTATTCACAGTCATGTGAGACAATTTTATAAAATTTCACGATATTTACAGATATCTCCTGTTTGTGCTGTTTCCCTAGAGAATCCTAACTAATATACATCCATCCCTAGACAAAAATGAATCTACTTTATATATGTTTATCTATCTATCTATCTATCTATCTATCTATCTATCTATCTATCTATCTATAGGTGTATATATTTACCTATTCTGGACATTTCATATAAATGGAATCATACAGTATGTTGTTTTTGTTACTGGATTCTTTCATTTAGCATAATGCCTTCAAGGTTGATCCATGCTGTAGTATGCATTAGTACTTTGTTGATTGATGAGTAATTACAGTTTTGTTTATCCATTCATAGGTTGATGGACATTTGGTTTGTTTCTAAGTTTTGGCTATTATGAATAATGCTGATATGAACATTCATGTAAAAGTATTTTTGAGTACATATATTTCCATATCTCTTAGGTATATACATAAGAGTGAAATTACTGGGTTAAATTTTAACTATATATTTAACTGTTGGGGAATTGCTAGACTGTTTTCTAAAACAGCTGACCCATTTTACATTCCCAAATGATATATAAATGAAAAGAAGCTCAATATCATTAACCATCAAGGAAATGCAAATCAAAACCCACAATGACATACTATTTCACCCCCACTAGATTGGCTATAATGAAAAAGACATATAATAACAAATATTGGTGAAGTTATGGAAAAATTAAACCCAGACATTTATATTTCTTCTCTGGAGAATGCCTGTTCAGATCATTTGTCATTTTTCAATTGGGTTATTTGTCCTATTCTTATTGAATTGTAAGAGTTTTTTATTCTGAATACAAGTGTCTTATCAGATAAGTGATTTACAAATATGTTCTCCCATTTTGGGGTTGTCTCCATTTTCTTGATGATATCCTTTGAATAAGAAAAGTTTTTAAATTTGATAAAGTAAATGTATTTTGTCTTTTGTCTCTTGTGCTTTTGGTATATCAAGGAAGGCTTTGTCTAACTCAGAGTCACAAAGTTTAATTCCTATATTTTCTTCTAGAAGTTTTATAGTTTTTGCTATTAGGTTTAGGTCTCTGATCAATTTTCAGTTAATTTTTGAGTATGATAAGGAAGAATTCAAACTTTATTCTTTTGAGTTTGTATATCAGTTATTGAAGTACCCTTTATTTAAGAGACTTTGAATTATTTCCCCATTCAATTGTCTTAGCACCATTGTTGAAATCAATTGAATGTAATTGTGAGGATTTATTTCTGGACTTCCAATTCTATTCTGTTTTGATCAATATGTCTATCCTTATGACAGCACTACAGTGTATGGATTACTATGGCTTCACAGCAACGAATTCTCTCATTTTTTGTTTATCATGGAATGTCTTTATTTTGCCTTCATTATTTAAAGGTATTTTTGCTGGATATATCATTCTTGATTGACAGGTTTTTTTCTTTCAATATTTGGCCTATGTCATCCCACTGCCTTCTAGTCTCTATGATTACTGATAAGAAATCAGCTATAAATCGTGTTGATAATCCCTTGCACTTGATAAGGCACTTCTCTCTTACTGCTTTCAAGATTTTTTCTTCGGATTTTGCTTTCAACATTTTTATTATTATGTGCCTGTTTGTGTTCTCTTTGTTTTTATTCTACCTGGAGTTAGATGTATAGATTAAGTTTTTTCATAAAATTTCTGATGTTTTCAGCCACTATTTCTTCAAATATTTTTCTACTTTTTCTCTCTCCTCTCCTTTGGGTACTCCCATTTTGTGCATGTTTGGTGTGCTTAATGGGATCCTACATTTCTTTGAGGCTCTGTTCATTGTTCTTCATTCTTTTTCTCTCTTTCTTTTTTGGATTGCATAATCTCTGTCAATACATTTTCAAGTTCACTGATTCTTTCTTCTGACACTTCAAAGCTACTGTTGAGCCTTTCTAGTGAAATTTTCATTTCAGTTATTGTAATTTTCAACTCCAGAATTTCCATTTGGTTTCTCAAATATATATATGCACATATAAAATTTCTAGCTCTGCAATGATATTTTCTATTTGAAGAGACAATTGTATTTTCCTTTACTTCTCTAATTATAGTTTATTGAACATATTTTAGTGACTAATTTGAAGTCTTTTGTTAAGTTTGACAACTGGGCCTTTACAAAAGCAACCTCTGTTCCCTACATTTTCTTGTGCATGAATCACATTTTCCTGTTTCTTTGCGTGCCTTGTAAATTTTTTGGGCTGAAAACTGGATATTTTATGTAATATATTAGTAACAACCCTGGATACTGATCCCCCATGCATACTCTGGAACTTTTGTTTGCTTGTTTACTTAGTGACTTTCCTGAACTATATCATGAAGTCTCTTATGTTGCTCCACAAAGAGTGCAGCCTTAGTCATAACCACCCAGAAATGACAGGTTTTTTTCATGACTTTCTGTGATTGTCTTTCCCTCTTATCTCTTATTTAAGCTTTCTGCCTCTGTTGGTACCATTCTCTGAAGTTGGGCTACACTAATTGCCAGCTGAGCGCTTTATTGTTTTCTTCAATATTCTGGGACATAAATTGTTCCACTGTCTGATCTAATTAAATCTAGGTCCCTTTTTAAGGGTATTTTTAGAGGTCAGCCATAGGGTTTTCTTCTAAGAAATGCCTATTTCTTTTCCTGGTTTTCTCAAGAAACTAGCTGCCCTGTGGTTTAGCTTGTTGTTCTCTTGGAGCTTCCTGCCTCCTCTGGATACCTTACCACCAAAATCTTCATTGTGTTTGGGAGTGCCTTTTGTTTTGAACTTTCCGACATTCTGTTTCAAATAAAGTTAATTGCATTGGGGAGCATTTTGAAGCGTTCTGTTCTTATGTCCTGGACAAAATTCTCTCCCTGAAAAATATCTCCTCTTGGACAAAATCTCTGAGCCACTCCTCCAAAGCCGGGGGACTTTCCCTGGAATGATACCCTTGCTTTACAAACAGGGCTGTGGGCAGGGGCAGTAGACTCACATCTTCTCTGCTTGCCTCTCCAGCATGGAACCTTCACCCTATGAGTGAGCTTCGGGGAAGACAATTGAAGTGTCAGTATATTCAGCTTACCACATTTGGGATAGAGCCTCTGCCCTATAAAGGGGTCTAGATGGAGGAAGGGTAACCCTAAATGCTCAGCTGCACTCACTTGGAATTTAGCTTTTATAACATAAATGGTGGGGGTGGGGGTGGGTATAGGGTAAAAAGAAATGCTGGCAGCTTGCCCTTTCTTAGTAGAAACTATAGCTCTTGACTGGGAGCTGGAGGTGGGGGGGAATGGAGTCCTGTCTTCTTCATCACACCAACTTGAACTGGAGCTTCTGCCATATTATGCTGGGGGTGGAGTAAGGAGGGAGTGAGATGTGACTCAAGAGCACCAAAATCTCACTGTTCTGTGATTTAGATTTTCTTGAATAAATATTTTTTGCTTTGCTGTATATGCTTTCTAGATTTTAAATAACTGGGGCATTTTTGGCTTGTTTTTCATTGTTGTTTAATAATTTTCACCAGTTATGGTTGTTTTACTGGGAACAGATCCACAGAACTCCACATACTGCCATATCAGAACTTGGATACTCAAACTCACCTAAAGTTTTGTTCTGACTGTTTTCAAAATTAATTTAAATGGAATCATAAAATGTGAATTTGTGTATCACTTATTTCATTAAATATTACATTTTTAATATTTATCCATTTTGTTACGGACAGCTATACATCATTCATTTCGCTGATGTGTAGTATGCTATCTTATAACTTACCTTTTATTTTACTAAGCTATGGCCAATGATTATCTGTTATGCATGTTTCCGTTACATCTCTCCTGATGCATCTAAGTATGTATTCTGTGGTACGCGACTTGAAGTGGTTGTGGCATTTAATTTTATGTGTCAGCTTGGTTAGGCTAAAGGGCCTAGTCATTTGGCCCAAACTAGCCTGCTGAATTTTTCTCTCTGAGGTTAAATTCTACCTATGTTTGGCACTAACATATATACTAATATATATATTTTGTATATGAGATTAGCATCTAAAATCGGTTGATTTTAAGTAAAGGAGATTATCCTTGGTAAGGTAGTTGGGTCACATCCAATACCTTGGAGGTCTTAAGAGCAAGAGCTAAGGGTTCTAGGGATCAACATCAACACTTACTAGAGTTTCTAGACTGCCAGCTTTACCTAAGGGATTTAGACTCAAGACATCAATATCACCTTTAATGGAATTTCCAGGCTGCAGCCTGCCCCATGGTATATTTGCCAGGACTAGCAATTGTATGAACCAATTCCTTAAAATAAATCTCTCTCTCTCTATATATATATATATAATCTCCTGTTCAGATTATCTGGAGAACCCTAATACAGATTTGGTACCAAGAGTGGTTCTAGAAGAATGTAATCTTAAAGATGAGCTATGTGAATTGGCCCTGACTTTTCAGAAAAGGCTTTGTAATCTGATGAGATTTAAAGGCACTAATGACTCTATTTCCAGGGGTAAAGAAGACACTGATAGTCCAAGGAGTGCTGTGGCAATAAAAGTACACAAATATCACTACTGGATACTCCTAATCAACTACTTCTTAAGAGGTGAGATTCTGGGTAACCATGCATTTGATACCTCAGAACATTTGTGTGTGTGTGTATTATTTATGAATATTCAATTCTGCTATAGAAAATAAGAAAAACAAACAACTAAGGAGTTTAGAGGAAAGTAGCTTGTTAGACATGTTAGATCTAGACAAAGTAAGGAGAAGTGTCAACTAAACATAGGTAGAAAAAGATGGAAGGACCAAGTAGGCAGTAAATATTCATGAGGCACAAGGGCACAAGCATATATGTGTGATATATTTGAAGAATCCAATATTCAGAAGATCTTAAACAACTCGCTGTTTAGTTTCCTAGGCAGCTTAAGCAATTACAAAGAAATGGGTTGAGTTAAACAATGAAAATTTATTAGTTCATGTTTTTTAGTCCAGGACAATGTCCAAATCAAGGCATCATCAAGGGTGATGCTTTCTTCATAAAGACTATGGCGTTCTGGGGCTGGCTGCTAGTGTTCCTTGGTTCTTCTGTCACATGGAAAGGCACATAATGGCATGTTCTAGTCTCTTCCTTCTCTTCTGGATTCCATTTAAGCTCCTTTCTTCCTATGGCTTTTTCTCTCTCTGTCTGAATTTCATTCCATTTATAATGGATTCCAGTAATAGTATTAGGAGCCATCCTGATTAAGGTGGGTCACAACTTAACTGAGGTAGCCTCATCAAAAGGTCCTACTAAAAATGGATTCAGACCCACAGAAATGGGCTATATTTAAGAACATGTTTTTCTGGGGTACATACAGATTCAAACCACCACACTCCACCTTCTGTACCCCAAAAAGATAATGTTCTTTCTACATGAAAAATACAATTAATTACATCACAATATTCCAAAAGCATGAAGTCATTTCAGAAATAATGCCAAGTACAAAGTCTCATCTAAATTTGTTCTGCCCTAGGGCACAATTTCCTTCCATCTGTGAAACCTAGAAAACAAGTTATCTGATTCTGAAATACAACAGAGGAACAGGCATAGAATAAACATTCCCATTTCCATAGGGAGAAATTGAAAGGAAAACAGGGTTCACTGGTCCCAAACAATTCCAAAACCCAGCAAGGCATACTTCATTAGATTTAAAATACTGAGAGTCATCTATGGAATGACCTTTTGTCCTCCAGGCCTAAGAAGTGGCAACTCTACCTCTTTCAAGTGCTTGTGCAGCAGTCATGTTCTCCTCAAACATTGGGATGAAGGCTCCACCCTTTCTAATCATTGGGATGACAGCCAGGCTCTCTGAAATCCACAGGGCACAGGCTTCACCCTCTCAGAACACTGGGGTGGCTGCCCATTCCTGAACAATGAGGCAGATGGCCTGCACTCTCTAAGCACCAGGGCAGACTCAGCCTCTCCACATACATGGATGGTCCTGCTCTCTTGACCTGAGAAGATGTCTTTGGTCCACAATTTACACTTCCATGGTTATTTGCTCAACATGATTTTTTCCCTTCAATTTGTCCCTTCTACGTTCTTTTTATTCCAGGCTGGCAGTGGTTCCATTTATACAATTACACAACAAACTTGTCAATTATTCATGTAGAACACAGGGATCCAACCATCGACATAAGCACTTTTCACAAATCCTTCCTGGATAACTGCATTTCCAGTCCTGACTTCCATAGAAATTGCTGACTGTTCCATTTTCAGTTAAACCTTCAAATGGAGCACAATTCTTTGGGGACTTACTTTCTGGAAACTCAGAATTTTCCAAACCATATAGTTCCAGTTTCTTTGTGTACAGGAGTTCAGTTCTCAGCTTATCCCTTTTCTCTCACATTTTATTATAAACAGCAAGGAAAATCAGACTGCACTTAGGAATCTCAGCTAAATATTCAAGTTCATAACTTTCAAGTTCTGCCATCCATCCAACATCAGCACTCAATTTTGCCAAGTTCTCTGCTGCTTTAATACAATGATCACCTTTCCTCCACTTTCTAATAACGCATTCATCATTTCTGTCTAAGTTCTCATTGGAAGTACCTTTAGCATACATAATTCTATGAACAGTTTCTTCAAAGCAATCTAGGCCTTTTCTATCAAGCACCTCACAACTCTTCCAGTCTCTACTCATTACCAAATTCCAAAGTCATTTCCACTTATTTTAGTATTTATCTGATATTTGCAATAGCAGCTTCCTACTTCAAAATCTGTTTTAGTTTCCTGGGCTATTCAAACAAATGCCATGAAATGGGTCAGGTTAAACAATGCAAATTTATTTGCTCATGGTTTGAAGCTGGGAAAAAGTCCAAATCAAGGCTTCTCAAGGTGATGTTTTCTCTCTGAAGACAGTGGCATTCTGGGCTGGCTGCCATTGACCTTACTTCCTCTATCATATGGCAAGTCACATGGCAGTATCTCCTGGTCTCTCCTTTCTTTTCCAGGTTCCATTTAAGCTTCTTTCTTCTCAGGAATTTTTCTCACTCTGCCTACATGTCATTCCTCCTAAAAAGGACTCAAGTAATAGGATTAAGATCCATCTTGATTGGACTGGGCCACACTTTAACTGAAGCAGCCCCTCTAAAGGTCCTACATACAATGGGTTCACACCCATAGGAGTGGATTAGATTTAAGAACATATTTTTCTGGGTTACCATACAGCTTCAAACCAACATACTCACCCAATAGTGACATACATCATGGTCCCATTCTTGCTCCATGTGTCCTTTTCCCAAGAAACACCACGTTCCTTGTTTGCTCCTCAGGTTAATTGGGTGAGCCCCAGCTGTGTTCAGCTGTGTTCAGCTGTCTCTCCCCAACGGTGTATTTTGGATTCAGACATCTACCTTCTATTGGGGGCCCTTTTTCAAACTTGTAATTAAACCATCATCAGGGGAAGCTGATGGAACAGAGAGGGAGAGAGAGAAGAGGTATGAATGCCACATAACACAGGATTCAGGAAGTATGGTGCCTCCATCTGCTTTTGCCCTGTATTTCACCTTGCTTCTGCTGTTTGTTTTCAATTGAGTCAATAAATCATGTGATTTGAACATTTTAATTTGGTCTGTGGACTTTTGTCTTCAATAACGTTTTAAATAGTATGCCTGATAGTCTACTTGTGTTTTGTTCATATTACCTTGTGTGAGGTATGATAAGGCCAGACAGAGATCAAGAGAGAGACAACAGAAGAGTTTGAAAGATTTATTATGCTCAGAGCTCACTGGAGAGAGGGCAGCACACCACACACAGACACACAGGGTAAACACCAGGTTTGGTTGCTAGGCAGAGAGCATGTAGCACAGGAAAAGTGTATTTCATTATTGTGGTTTCTGTGGGAAGCGTATGAGGTTGGAACAGGGGAATGCCAGCGTGGAATTGCTTGCTGTATTTGCTGGGACCAGAATTATCTAAGAGTAACAGATACATAGATGTGGCTTAGCTACTTGGGGACACCTATAGGTGTTAAAGCATAAATACAGAAGCTAGAAAATGCAGTCAATACAACTGGCACCTGACTCTTGTATCAAAATATTTTTCCATATTACAAGTGGAAGTGTTGGGTTATAGGATTTGTATCTTCAACTTTAGTAGCTAATGGTAAAATGATTTTCCAGTAGTTGTTCCAGTTCATATTCTAACCAACAGGATATAAATGTTCCTGTTGATTTACATCTTTGACAACACTTACTATTGTTAGAATTGTTCATTTTAGCCATACATGATGTGGCATCTGCTCATACTTTTTATTTATATTTCCCATATATCTTATGGAATTATGAAATGCCTGCTTGATGCTTTCAGCCATTTTTATTGTTTTCTTTCCTTATCTATAAGTTGGAGTTATTTTTATATTTTGGGTACATGACCTTTACCAGTTAATGTATTTCAAATATCTTCTCCCATGTGATGACTTGATTTTATGGTGTCATATAATGCACAGATGTTCTTAATTTTAATGTAATCAAATTCAAATCATTTTTATAGATAGTGCTTATTGTCTCCTCTTTGTCAGTGACAAGAATGTGGAGATATTTCCCTCTGTATTTTCTAAAAACTTTGTTATTTTGCCCTTTTCGTTTAGAGACAAAATCCATCTTGAATTTATATATATATATATATATATATATATGGTGAGAGGTAGGTATATAGTTTTTGTTTTATTTTTAATCAAATAGATAAAATTGTCCCAGCAACAGTTATTGAAAAGATCATCCTTTCCTTTCCACTTTGTATAATAAATCAAGTAGCCATATAGGAGGTATGAATCTCTCTCCTGGTTTGTCTATTGTTGTGTCAATATAAAACTGTCTAAGTTACTGTAGATTATTAGTGACTATTTATATCTGGTAGAGTAAATCTTCCCACCTTGTTCTTATACCAAATTACCTTGAATATCCTTGGCCATTTGAATTTCTGTATATATTTTGTAATAACTTTGTCAAGATACATATAGACACGTATAAAAACTACTAGAATTTTGCATGGGATTTTGCTGAATTTGTAAAACATTTTGGACATAACTCATTTTTAACATAGTAAATCTTCCAATCAATGCATGAGCTACATCCCTCCACTTATTTAGCTCTTCTTAAATTTTCTCATTAATATTCATTTATAGAGACTTTGCACATCTTTTGTTAGTTTGGACTCAAGGTATTTGATAGTTTTTCAATGCTTTTCTAAGTGGTGGGTGTGCTTTTTTTAAATTTTATTTTTATAGTTTTAATGCTAGTAAACAGAAAGACAATCATTTTTTAATATTGATTTTTGAATTTGGCAAAGTTACTGAATTATATATTATTAAATGATTTCTAACAATTTACATACAAATTATTTTGGATCCTTTACATATGTAATCAGATATATAAACACTGACAGTCCAGTTAATTTATTTATAATCCTTGTGTCTTTTTTCCTTACTTGCATTAATGTCCTGACAAGGATTTCAGGTGCACAGTGATGACACTAGGATTACTTGCATTGCTCTAAATCTCAAAGAAAAATAAGTCAACGGTTCACCATTACGTACAGCAATTGCTATGCTTTTATTTTGTGTTGATACTTTTTAATCCTATTAAGAATATCAACTTCTGCTCTTATTTTACAGAGAGTGTTTATCATATTTAGGTTTTAACTTTTATCAAACACCTTTCCTGATCTATCTATATGATCATATAATTTTTCTCCTCAAGTATAGTAATGTTGTAAATTCTACTGATTGATTTTTTTAAGGATAAATAAGCTTACATTACTGAGATAAACCTAACTTGGTTATGATTGTATTAGTTTTATACATAGTGCTGGAATCTATTTGCTAATAGCATTTCATTTAGAATTTTTACATATATGCTCTTGAGTGAGATTTAACTGTAAGTTTTATTTCTCTTAACATATTTGCTAGCCTAATAAGAAGTGTGGGTGTGTGTGCCCCCCCCCTTTTCCATTTCTTGAAAGAGTTTATAGAAAAGTAAACATATAATTTTTTCCTTAAATGTTTGGAAGAATTCTCCAATAACGCCATTAAGCCTTGGAATTCACCTTGCAGAACAGTTCTTAATTGCGGATTCAATTATTGTAAAAAGTATAAAATGATTCAGTTTTTTTCTTCTTTGTCAATTTTGAAAGATTTGTTTAGATTTTTTAATTTACTAACATAAAATTGCTTGTAATCTACTCTTACTACTGTTTAATATTTGCAGAGTTTGTAGTGATGTTATATATTTCATGGTTATTATTTATTTGTGCCTTATCTCTTTAAAGATAATAATAACATTTAACATTTATTTAAGTAGTATTTCAGAGAATCAATGTGTATATTTGTTGATTCTGTTGCACATTTGCAATTTCTTTTATTAATTTCTCCTGTTAACCATTTTCTCCTTTTTTAAGTTCATTTTTTTATTCATTTTCAAACTTCATTATATGGATGCTTAGCTTATTAATTTTCAGACTTCTTTTCTTTTGTACTCTGTATACTTAAAACTATGAATTTCCCTCTAATTACTCTTTTAGCTGTACCACACAATTTTTGATGTGTAGTATTTTCCTTGTTACTCAATTAAAAATATATTCCAATATTCATTAGCATATTTATGAATATCCAAATATATGAATAATTGCATTGTGGTCATAGAAAATACTCTATATAATTTCAAACCTTTAGAATCTATTCATACTTGCTTTACGATCCAATGTAAGGCCATTTTTTATAAACAATCTGTATGTGCTTCTTCAGTTCCTGAACTTACTGTTCTATTTATGTCCATTAGGTCAAGTACTCTAAAGATATTGTTCAAATTTTCTGGATGCTTACTGTTATTTTATTCTTTCAGGTATTGAGAGATGTGTGTTAAAATTATCCTATTAAAATTATTCCTTTAGTTTTAGAAATTTGTCTATGTTTCCTTGAAGTTTTCTTATCCTTTTTTAAAAATAAGATTTATTTTATTTATTTATTCCCCTCCCCTTGTTGTTTTTTCACTTACTGTCTGCTCTCTGTGTCCATTCACTGTGTGATCTCTGTGTCTGCTTGCCTTCTTTTCTCGTCTTCTCTTTAGGAGGCACCAGGAACCAATCCTGGGACCTCCAATGTGAGAGAGAGGTGCTCAATTGCTTCAGCCACCACAGCTCTCTGGTTTGTTGTTTCTCTCATTGTCTCTCCTCTTTGTCTCTTTTAGTTGTGCCAGCTCTCCATGTGGGCCAGCTCACCTTCACCAGGAGGCCCCCGGAAACAAACCCAGGACCTCCCATATGGTAGATGGGAGCCCAATCACTTGAGCCGCATTCACTTCTGTCTCTTATCCTTTTGTTTTCAACCTTTCTGAAACTTTATGTATAGAATGTATCTCTTGTAAACAACATACAGAGAATGAATTTTTGTTTTTGTTATTTTTCTTATCAGTTTGGATATTTTTTTTTACTTCTACCGAGAGATATTAGTTTCATTAAATTTAATGTAATTATTTTTTTCTGTGTTTTACATTTTCATTGCCTGTTCTGTTTCTTTTTAGACTATCCCCCCCTTTTTTTTTCTCTTATTTTGCATTTGTGTAGGGATTTTATAATATTTAATTTTTCCCTCTGTTAGTTTGAAAATTATATGCTCATTTTATATTCTTTTTATGATCACCTTAGAAATTGCCCTTGGCTTATATTCTCCTGCCCAATAAAAATATTTTACAACATCTTAACTCAATTTACATCCTTTCCAACTGATATGACACTGCTCTTGTACACTTTTTCTCTATATGTTTATACCTATAAGATATGGTAATTATTTATGCAGTCAATATTCATATAGATTTACTCCAAGCCCTTACCCCAAACTCTACAATTTTAGAATTACATTTATTTTTTATTTTGAAATGTAACATGGTACATAAACCTTGTATTATTTAACACCTCAATGGGTGCTGGGCAGCACCTCATAAATGGTATAAACCCATTGTAAGTAGGACCTCTTTATGAGGTTACTTAAGTTAAGGTGTGACCCACTTCAGTCAGGGTGGGTCTTAATTCTATTACTGCAGAACTTAATAAGTGGAATGAAATTTAGACAGAAAGAGGGAGCAGCCAGAAGCTGAACATCAATGGAAACTGGAAGAGAAAGGAAAGACAAGGAAATGCTGCCATGTGCCTTGCCATGTGACAAGTTAAAGACCAAAGATCACCAGCAGCCAGCCCCAGAATGCCACCATATTCAGGGATAGTAAAGGACCTGGAATAGCCAAAGCCATCTTGAAAAAGAGGGATGAAGTTGGAGGAGCCACACTTCCTGATCTTAAAACTTATTTCAAAGCTGTAGTTATCAAAACAGCATGACTGTCACATGGACAGATAATAAACCAATGGGATTGAATTGAGAGTTCAGAAATAAACCAACAACATGGATGAATCTTTAAAACATCTTATTGAGTGAAATAATCCAGACACAAAAGGACAAGTATCGTGTGATCTTAGTGATATGAAATCATTAGAATTAGCAAACTCATAGAGTCAGAATCTAGACTATTGGTTACCAAGGGCTGGTCTGGAGGTAGGGTCTGGGGAGTTAAGGCTTGGTGTACATAGTTTCTATTTGGGAAGATGGAAAATTTTGATAATGGATGGTGGTCATGGTAGCACAACATTGTAATCATAATTAACAACACTGAATTATATATTTGAATGTGGTTAAAAGGGGAAATTCTAGGTTGAATATATATTAATAGAATAAAAATTATGTACAAACTAAACAAAAATCCCTAAATTAAACCATGGAATATAGTTAGTAATACAATTATGAAATGTGCTTTCATCAGTTATATCAAACATGCCACACTAATGCAAGGTGTTAATAATAGGGTGGTATGTGGTAACCCTGTATTTAATACATGATTGTTCTGTAAACCCACAACTTCTTTAATAAAAAATGGAATAATGAGATTATGGAGCTTGGTTAATATCATGTACGATTGGTTCAGATCACAAGAGGCATCTGAACTCAGAATTTCAGACTTCTTATAGTCCTGCTTTAAACACATCCTCTGACAAAGTAGAGTAGGAAGAGAATATCACAGCTGGGTGAAAGAAAAGACATTCAAACCAAATAATGAAGGGCACTAGCAGTCCAGGAACATAAGAAAATTTTCTCACAGAAGAATGATGTGGGCCTAGATCTTGAAAAGACCATTTGAGAGGGAAAAGAAAATCAATGTCTTTCTCTCCTGAATGGAAATGTAAATAATCTGTTTTAGCTGGAAGACTGCACAGCCTCATAGATTTTATATAGACATAACTTATTTTCAACATGGACTCAACATTTATTACACTAATTATACAATTATTCACATCCCTCTCCTAGAACGATCCAACATGCATGCCTTTTAAAATATGGATTTATAGAACTTTTTATCATAAATTCCTATGAAAAAAAAAAAAACAACCCAACAGATGCTTTAATGAAAAAAGTCATGCTTTTGGTTGCTTCAGGTTTCCAGGCACTAAAAAAAAATGGACTGAAGAATTAAATCTATCTTTGATAAACTACCAAAACTCACAACATCAAACAATCCTACAAATTGAAAGTAAATACAGTCTTTAAGACAGTCTCAACAAAACCCAATTTGTTTATAATCTTTCTTAGGAGTTTATTAACTGTATGTGAATCATTTAAGCTACCTGGAGACATCAAAAGCAGAGAGATTGAAAAGTAAGAAAGCAATGCTGAAACAAAAATATCAAAGTATTAAATAACCAGTTCTTGGATTGATGAGGGAAAGTGACTGCATTTATACATCATTGGTGAGACTATAGATTGCTATACCCTTTTTAGAAAAATAATCTTGCAATAACAGTAAAATTAAAAATGCAATTTGAGGTGGGCAGAAGATGGCATCAGTTTAGGAGGGCACTCGCTGACTAGCTCTCTGAGGACGGCCGATTGTTGACAGGATCCTGCCCGAGGGTCTGTGCTGTGGGTGCACAGAGCGAGAAGCTTGGGATATCTAGCAGCAGGCAAATGGACGGCGTGGAGTTATTGGTAGAGATTCATGAGTTTTAAGCCTACCTGTGGTGGTTAACACAGACAGTTGAGCCCCACCCACAGGGAAAAAGGCTGGTTTGGGGTAAAGGCTGGTTTGAGTCTGCATCTGCGACTCCTGCTCCCGGTGGTGTGAGGGAGCATTCTCTGAGAGAGGGAAGGTTCTGACAAAGGGTGGAGAGGGGTTTAACTTCTGTGGATTTGGCTGCCTGGACCCCCTCATAGCTTTGGGGGGCAGATAAGCTGGCTTGAAGCAGCACCAGGCTGAGGGGAGAGGCGACTCTACTTAGAAAGCCTGATTTACCCAGCAGCCCGCTGACACTGAGGCTTGACTCTAGAGGGGGTGGAGTCAGCCAATTTTATCACTCTGCACTGACAAGCATCAGAGCTTCAGCTCCCCTGGGGAGGCCAGGAAGTGGGAAGTGCTTGCTTAGTTCCCACAAGCTTATTTAGGGTCCCCTCGGTGAAGGGGATGGTCTAGCAGACGACTTCTTTTGGGTCCCTTATATATCCAAAAAAAAAAAAAAAGACAGTCACTTTAAAAAAGGAATTCTTCTTTCTAATTTAGTTTAATACTTAAAATCTGCCTCAAAACCTGCAGATAGAACCCTGCAGGGAAATTGATTGATAAACACAAGCAGGCTGAGAGGATCCACAAGGACCCTAGAAGGAACAATTCCTCCTTAGCTTTGTTTGACTGCTTGCTTGTGTGGTTGTTTAGTTTTTCTCTGTTTATTTGTTGTCTCTTGCTTTTCTTTCCTCTTTCCTCCCCCCTTTCTTTTTTCCTTCATTTTTTTTTTTAATTACGTGCTGCTAGCTTGCCTCTTCTTTGCTGTGCTTCTTCTTCAGTGATTTCCCAGTCTCTGTCTATATTGATTTTGTATCCCAAACTGCCTCTTATCCTTCCTTATCTTTCTGCCTTCTGCTTTCTGTTGTGGTTCTTAGACACCATGTTTTTTCATTAGCTCACAACTTAAGGGTGTCAATTTTTATTCTATCTACTTTTTATTAATATTAGCTTTTTCCTTTTAGACCTTTCTTTACTCTTTCTCTCCCTCCTCATCATTCTAGCCTTCTAAATCACTATATATATATATATATATATATATATATATATATATATATATATATATTCCTCTATTTGTTTTCCCAGTCCATTGTAGGTACTCCACTTTTTTCCTATTACTCTACACTATCTACATGAGTTAAATATTCATTTCACTAAGTCTTATTTGGCTCCTCTTCTAACTTTTATCAATATTACTATTATCCTTCCTGTCTCACATCTTTCGATTCCTCTGGCACTAATCTTTTGCATTCAGGGTAACATAGAAAGAAGCAAGGAAATAAAATAAGAAGAAAAAGTGTCAAAGAGGAAACTTAACAAACACACAGAACTACCAGCTAAATAAAAGTCTAGAGCAGAGAGAGAAATTAATCAACTGAATAAACCCATCAAGATAAAATGATGACTAGAGGGCAACAAAAAATTACAAACCACACTGAGAAACAGGAAGACATGGACCAGTCCCATGAACAAATAAAAAACCAGGAATATATGCATAACATTGAACAACTAATCAAAGCTTTCCAAACAAATATCATGAACCAACTTAATGAAGTGAAGGAAGAGATTAAAGATATAAAGAAGACACTAGGAGAACATACTAAAGAAATTGTAAACATACGCAAAAAAAAAGATAACAGATAAGACGGTGATGAATAGCACAATCCAAGAAATCAAAAAGATGCTGGATTCACATAAAAGCAGATTTGAACAAGCATAAGAAAGAATTAGTGATGTGGAAGACAAGACATCTGAAATCAAACAGATAGTAGAACAGATAGACAAAAAAAAAAAAAGAATGAAAAAATCCAGCAGGGACACAGGGATTTAACTGACAAAACAAAATGCACAAACATAAGCATTATGGGCATCCCAGAAGGGGAAGAGAAGGGAAAGGGAACAGAACGAGTGTTGAAGGAAATAATGGCTGAAAACTTCTCAACCCTATTGAGAGAGATGGATGTGCAGATCCAGGGAGCAAAGCGCACTCCAAACAGTATAAATCCCAACATGCCAACTCCAAGACATATACTTGTCAAAATGTCCAATGCTCAAGACAAAGAGAAAATACTCAAGGCAGCAAGAGAAAAGAGAACCATCACATACAAGGGAAGCACAATAAGATTAAGTGCTGATTTCTCATCTGAAACCATGAAGGCAAGAAGACAGTGGTATGATATAGTCAAAGCACTAAAAGAAGAAAACTTCCAGCATTAAAAGAAGAAAAATTCTCTACCCAGCAAAACTGGCATTCAAAAATGATAGAGAGTTCAAAATATTCAATGATAAACAGAAATTAAGAGAGTATGCCAATAAGAAACCAGCACTTCAAGAAATATTAAAGGGGGAAGCGGCTGTGGCTCAATCAGTAGGGCTCCTGTTTAACATATGGGAGGCCCCGGGTTTGGTTCCCGGGGCCTCCTGGTGAAGGCAAGCCCGCCCGCACGGCGTAGTTAGCTGACCCAGCGAGCACAAGCAGCAAGGGGGGGATAAATGAATAAATAAATAAAATCTTTAAAAAAAAAAAAAAAGAAAGAAAAAAAAAAGAAATATTAAAGGAAGTTCTACACGTTGAAAGGAAAAATCAAGGGAGAGAGAGTTGGAAGAGAGTTTAAAAACAACTAAAAAGACAAAAAACAGAAACAAAACAACATATAACATACATTAACCAAAAGAAAATATGGCTGATGTAAGAAATTCATTGCAAGTAATAACACTGAATGTTAATGGATTAAATTCACTACTGCAGAAATACAGATTGGCAGAATGGATAAAGAAATATGATCCATCTATATGCTATCTACAAGAAACCCACCTTTGACCCAGGGATTCAAGGAGGCTGAAAGTGAATGGCTGGAAAACAATTTTATAAGCTAACAATAGCCAAAAAAAAGGGCAGGAGTAGCTATTCTAATATCAGACAAAGTAGACTTTAAATGCAAAACTATTGTAAGAGACAAAGATGGACACTATATATTAGTAAAAGGGGTAATCTCTCAAGAAGAGAGAACAATCATAAACATTTACGTACCTAATCGGGGTGCCTCAAAATACGTGAGGCAAACTCTGGAAAAACTAAGTGGAGAAATAAATGCCTCTACAATTATAGTGAGTGACTTAATACACCATTATCATCATTAGACAGAACATATCTAGACAGAGAATCAATAAAGAAACAAAGGCTCTCAAAAATACATTAGAGGACCTGGACTTAATAGACATATACCGAACAATACACCCAAATACAGCAAGATTTACATTCTTCTCAAGTGCGCATGGATCATACACCAAGATAGACCACATGCTAAGACGCAGAACAACTCTCAATGAGTTCAGAAAAATTGAGATTATACAAAGTAATTTCTCTGATCACAATGGAATGAAATTGGAAATCTCCAAGGGCCAGAGAAAGAGATTAGGCACAAGAATATGGAAGTTAAAAAACACACTCTTAGACAAACAGTGGGTAAGGGGGGAAATCTCAAAAGAAATCAGTAACTACCTTGAAACTAATGAAAACAACAACACAACATATCAAAACCTATGGGATGCAGCCAAAGCTGTCCTGAGAGGGAAGTTCATAGCCCTAAATACATATATTAAAAAAGAAGAAAGAGCTAAAATTGAAGACTTAACTGCACCCTTGGAGGAATTGGAAAAACAACAATAAACTAAACCTAAAGGAAGTAGAAAGAAGGAAATAACAAAGATTAAAGCAGAACTAAATGAAATAGAGAATAAGAAAGCACTAGAAAAAATAAACAAAACCAAAAGCTGGTTCTTCGAGAAGATCCATAAAATTGACAAACCCTTAGCAAGACTAACGAAGAAAGAGAGAGAAGAGATGCAAATACACAAAATAAGGAATGAGCAAGGGGATATCACTACTGACCCCACAGAAATAAAGAATATCATAAGAGGATACTTTGAAAAATTATATGCCAACAAGAATTATAATTTAGAGGAAATGGAAATGTTTCTAGAAATGCACAAACAGCCTACATTGATGAAAGAAGAAACTGATGAACTCAACAGTCCAATTACACGTAAAGAGATAGACTCAGTCATCAAAAACCCCCCAACAAAGTAAAGCCCAGGACCAGAAGGCTTCACAGCTGAATTTTACCAAACATTCCAGAAAGAGCTAACACCAATTCTGCTTAAGCTCTTCCAAAAAATAGAAGTAGAAGGAATATTGCCTAACTCATTCTACGATGCCAACATTACCCTAATACCAAAACCAAACAAAGATACCACTAGAAAGGAAAATTACAGACTAATTTCTCTAATGAACCTAGGTGCTAAAATCCTCAACAAAATACTTGCTAATCATATTCAACAATATATCAAAAGGATTATACGCGATGACCAAGTGGGTTTCATCCTGGGTATGCAAGGATGGTTCTATATAAGAAAATCAATCAGTGTAATACATCACATAAACAAACTGAAAGAAAAAATACACATGATCATCTCTATAGATGCAGAAAAAGCGTTCGACAAAATACAGCATCCTTTCCTGATAAAAACACTGCAAAAGATAGGAATAGAAGGAAACTTTCTGAACATGATAAAGAGTATATATGAAAAACCCAAAGCTAATATCATCTTCAATGGTGAAATCCTAAAAACCTTTCCTCTGAGATCGGGAACAAGAGAAGGATGACCACTATCACCACTCCTATTTAACATTGTCTTAGAAGTACTTGCTCAAGCACTGATGCAAGAAAAGAATATAAAAGGCATCCAGATTGGAAAAGAAGAAGTGAAAATTTCATTATTTGCAGACGACATGATACTATACATAGAAAGCCCAGAGAAATCTACAACAAAGCTTCTAGAACTTATAAAGGAGTTCAATAATGTTGCAGGCTATAAGATCAATGCTCAAAAATCAGTAGCATTTCTGTACACTGATAATGAGCAATCTGAGGAGGAAATTTTAAAAATACCATTTATAATAGTAACTAAAAGAATTAAATACCTAGGAATGAATTTAACTAAAGATGTAAAGGACTTATATACAGAAAACTACACAACACTGTTAAAGGAAATCAAAGAATACTTAAATAAATGGAAAAATATTCCCTCCTCATGGATAGGAAGACTAAACATCATCAAGATGTCTATCCTACCCAAACTAATCTACAGATTTAATGCAATCACAATAAAAATCAACACTGTATTTTTTAAGTAACTGGAAAAACTAACCACAAAATACATTTGGAAAGGTAAGAGGCCCCGAATTGCCAAAGACATATTGAAAAAGAAAAATGAAGTTGGAGGTATCACATTACCTGACTTTAAAACATACTACAAAGCTACAGTGATCAAAACTGCATGGTAGTGGCACAAGGATAGACCTACTGACCAATGGACCCAAATTGAGAGTTCTGATATAGATCCTCGCATATACAGTCATCTGATATTCGACAAGGCTACCAAGCCCACTCAGTTGGGAGAAAATGGCCTCTTAAACAAGTGGTACTTGGAGAATTGGATATCCATATCTAAAAGAATGAGAGAAGAATACCATCTCACAGCTTATACAAAAATCAACTCAAGATGGATCAAAGATCTAAATATAAGAGCCCAAACCATAAAGACCTTGAAGATAATGTAGGGAAGCATCTACAGGACCTTGTAATAGGAAATGGTTTCATGAACTTCACAGCCAAAGCACAAGCAATAAGAGGAAAAATAGATAAATGGGATCTCCTCAAAATTAAAAACTTCTGCACCTCAAAGGACATTATTAAGAAAATAAAAAGGCTGCCTACCCAATGGGAGAAAATATTTGGCAGCCATATATCTGATAAGAGTCTAATATCCTGCATATATAAAGAAATCCTACACCTTGAAAATAAAAAGACAAACAACCCATTTAAAAAATGGGCAAGTGACCTGAAAAGACACTTCTCCAAGGAGGAAAAACAAATGGCTAAAAAGCACATGAAAAAATGCTCAACATCACTAGCTATTAGGGAAATGCAAATCAAAACTACAATGAGATACCATCTTATACCCATCAGAATGGCAGCTATTAAAAAACAGCAGACTCTAAGTGTTGGAGAGGATGTGGAGAAATAGGAACCCTCATCCACTGCTGGTGGGATTGTGGAATGGTCCAGCCACTGTGGAGGAGAGTTTGGCAGTTCCTCAGAAAACTAACAATAGATCTTCCATATGATCCAGCGATTCCACTGCTGGGTATATACCAGAAGAATTGAAAGCAAAGATATATGCACACCAATGTTCATAGCGGCATTGTTCACCATTGCCAAAAGCTGGAATCAGCCCTGGTGCCCATCCACAGATGAATGGATAAGCAAAATGTGGTACATACATACAATGGAATATTACTCAGCTGTAAGAAGGAATAAAGTGCTAACACACGGAATAACGTGGATGAATCCTGAAGACCTTATGTTGAGTGAAGGAAACCAAGCATTGAAGGGTGAACAGTATATGACCTCACTGATTTGAATTGAGGAAAGTGAGCAGTCTCTGAGAACCATTGTCTGAAAGATAGGTTAACAAGGGAGAGAAACAGAAGAGTAAGTTGTGAGCCATCACCCATATGGACATAATCTATGGTAAAGTGATAGAGCCTAGTTGCATATTGAAGGATAGGACAGGGGGATAGTGATATTACTGGGTTTGGTGGTACAGGGTTGACAGGTGGGTAGATTAAGAAGGGCAGGTTAGAATACCCAGGGCACGTAACTATGAACCTTGTCATTCCATGAGTCAAGACAGGGGAGTGTCATATGCCCCAGGGGGATGGGGAGGAAGGAACAGAAAAGATCAAATTGGGTATTTAGTGGTCATGGGAAATATTTTTCATTACCTTACCGTAATGAACACAGGACATGGTAAATATCATCAAAAATTATTAAACAGTACCGTCTAAATTGTAAACTATACTGTAAACCATTGACAACGTTTAGTTGCAATATTTCACTATCTGTATAGCTGTTATAACAATGCTAACATCCATTAAAAAAAAAAAAAAGGTTTTAATATTGGGTGGGGAAGGGGGAGGGAGGTTGGGTATGTGGGAGTCTCTACTATTCCATGTGTGACTTTGCTGTGACCTAAAACTTCTTTGAAAATTAAAAGAAAATTTGGGCGACACTGCAGAATGAGAGGGGGAAGGTGTCACAGTACACTGGACATCTGATAATGCAGTGATAAAAGAAAAAAGAATAATTTTTTTAAAAAGGAATTTTTTTGTTTTTTCCCATTTTTTGAATGTCTCAATCTGCTAATTATATTTTATTTTTAGTTTCTTTTTTCCTGAGTTTCCTTGCATTTTATCTCTTGCATTTAAGCTTATCATTATTATTTCATTTTCCTATTAATTGTCTTTGGTTATTTTATGGGCTTCAAGGAAGGTTTAGATCACAGAATGGTTACAATGGGGGCTGCAGAGGATCATTGGTGGGGGGTATCTGGGATGGGGTATTCATGGGATTAAGTTCATCTGAATATATATGAAAGATATATAAAATTGTTCAAATGATCAAGGGATGGGGCATGGTCATTGTGGGTAGATAATCACTCAATAAATGAGGGATTCTGAATTCCCAACCTGGAGAGCTTTGCCACATTCTCCAAGGGAGGAGCAACAGTCCCCCAAGTGCAGGGGCAGTATCTGGCAAAAGAGGATGGCCCACTGATGGGTTCTTGTTATTGATGACTAGCCTTATGAGTCTTTGCTCTTGTAATAGAAACTTAGCCTACTGTTATGGGGTGCCTAAGGGTTGCCACCTGAGAGCCTCCTTGTTGCTCAAATGTGGCTCCTCTCTAAGCCAAACTCAGCATATGAATGCATTACCTTCCCCCAAACATGGAACCTGACTCCCGGGGATGAGCCTTCCTGGCAATGAGGGATTAATACCAAGTGCCAGCTGGCAATATGACTGGAAAAAGACCTTGAATAAAAGGGGGAAAAGATAAAGACAAATGATTTCATGTGGCTAAGAGACTTCAAAGAGAGTCAGGAGGTCATCCCAGAGGTAACGCTTACACACACCTCAGTAGGATCTTATAGAACACCAAAGTGGATATCACCCCACACAGAGGGGCTCCTGAGGGCTCTGGAGACACCCAGGTCCTATATAAGGGGGGATAGCCCCAGAGATTGATGCCTTATCAGTGGGCTGTACTTTGGAATCTGTGCTCCTGAGAGTGACAGAGTTGGACTCAAATAAGTCCTCCCTGCACATGGTCCATCAGTCCCTTCTATTCAAACCTATATTTTGAATAGGTTATATTTGAATTCAAACCTATATTTTGATGCTAGAGTTTATAGGTGTACTTCGAGAGACTGGAGCCTCTGGCCTACCTATGTGCCAGCTGTGCCTGGAATCTTGGTGGAGCTGCAACTCCTACTCTACAGCTCATGGACTCAGCCAAGTCACCTGGCGAGGAGACGATGATGGACAACGGCCATCCCAGAGATTGGAGAGAGCCTGCAGCTGCAGGCAGGATAATCCCATCCACCGTATCCATGGGATATAAGCCCACTCTCATTTAGAGATGGAGTGGACATCACCATTCCAGTCCCCTCAGGATTGGGGGAAGAGCTATGGACTAGAGTGGACTTAGTGGTATTCTGTTGTAGACATATTGTGATTCAAGCAATGGAAGAAATTACAACAGTGAGGTGGAGCCAGTGGCCACTAGATGCTTTCGGGGCAGGGAGGGGAAGGGCGGTTGTAATACAGGGGCTTTTTCAGGACTTGGGGGTTGTCCTGTATGACGTTGCAGTGACGGATATAGGCCATTTTACATCAGTATATACCATGCAGACTGTGTGGGAGTGAGTGCGGTCTACTATGAACTGCGAACTATGCTTAGTGGCAAAGCCCCAGGATGTGTATATCCATTGCAGGTGATGAGCCACACTAATGAAAGATGTTTACATGGGATGTTATAGGAGGTGTGGGAGGTGGGGAACATGGGAATCCCTGTAATTTCTGTGTAACATTTAGGTAATCTAAGCACCTTTTTAAATATATATATATATATAAATAACATTTATGTAAGCAAATGCATATATATGCATATATATTTATATATCATTTTACAAATATTGGTTTGTATTGTGAAAAATTTGATTTTTACCCACAATAAAAAAAAAAAAGCCATTTGATACAGCAATACTACTTTTGGGAACTCTACCCTATAAAAAGAAAAACACCAGTACATGAGGACCTTTATATATAACATTTATTCTTTTCACAAATATTGACTGAATGCCAACTCTGTGTCAATTACTAAAGGCAGACAAGGACTCTTTCTTATAAAACTTCATCTTTCTTATAAAGCTTACAGCCTAAGGTAGAGAGATGGTTTGGTGGTTTGGCATTGTGTACCTCAGATGTTTTTAATCTTAACCCATTCCTATAGGTATGAACTGATTGTAAATAGGACCTTTGGATGAGGTGACTTCAGTTAAGGTATGGTCTAACCGAAGTAGGAGGGGTCTTAATCCTGTTACTGGATGCCTTATAGAGAAGGCTACAGCAAGAGAAGGCACAAGAGAAGCAAGAAGTTGGAAGCCAACAGATGACAAAAGAGAAAGAGAAAACACTGGCATTTACATTGCCATGTGATGGAAAAGCCAAGGAACCGCAAAGATTTCCAGCCAGCCAGAAGATTCCCACCCCAGTATCTTCGGTATACAAGCTTTCTAATAAATGCTAAGGCCAGGCTCTAAAGGGACAATATGATACATTGTTACTTTAGAATGGGTGATTAAAGAAAGGCCCTCTGAAAAGGTGGCATTTAAGCCAACAAGAATCCAACCTTGGAAGAATTACAGTGATATTTATACTTGCAAAAATCTGAAAACAACCAGAATGTTCAGTAACAATGAAATGGCTAAATATGTGACATGACACCCACATCATGAAATATTATACAACTATTAGAATGATATCCAACAGGCATCCTAAATGTAAACATGTCCAAAATATAACTTCTAGTCTTGCTCCTGAAAAACCCTTTTCATTTTGCAGTCTGTGTATCTGCCCCATCTGAGTTCATGACAACGCTCTTCTTCTAGTTTCTAGGCTAAAAACCTCTATAGTGTTCTTAGCTTTATTTTTTGTTTTATACTATGTATCTGGTTGCTTAGAAAATTCAGTAGAATCATTCTTTAAAATATACCCAGAATTCTTTCACTTCATATGACTCCCTCACCAAACCATCATCTTTCACCAGGATTATTGCAATGACCTTCTAACTGGCTCCCGGTTTATGCTCCCTTTAGTCAACATTCAGCACAGAAGTCAGAGCAATCCTGTTAAAGTTTAAGTCAGAGATGTTACTCCTTGGATCAAAACCATTCAGTCTCTTTCAGAGTAAAATCCAAAGTCCTTGTTTCCACTGGAAGGGAGTTTCCACTGGAAGGGACACCTATCATCACGCTAACCTCATCTCCTTCTACACTCTCCTTTGTTTAGCAGCTGAGCTGGGTTTCTTGTTACTTATTTCTTGAACACACAAGGAGCATTTCTGCCTCTGGGCTTTGCTACTTACTGTTCTCTTTCCCCAAATATGACTAAATGCCTCTCTTCCTTCCATTCCTCAAATAACATCTTTACCCTAAAGTTTTCACTGGCTAGACTAACTAAAATTGCAACTCCCAATACTTTAAACCCCCCTTTCCTATTTTACTTTTCTCCTTAATCTGTGTTACTATCTAATAATACCATATATTTTATTCAACTACATTTTTAGTTGTCTCTGTCTCATTAGCATATAAACTCAATGAAGCCTGGGATTTTGTAGGGTTTTTTTGTTCACTTTGTTTCCCTAGTGCCTAGAACAAGTAAGCACTTTATAACCATTTATTGAATTCATAAACTATATATATATATTTTTTTTTTAAAAGACCCAAACATAAACACAGGTGTACATATTTACGAGTATATAAATTGTTGTGTTAGAACACAAATCAGACTGTTCACATTGTTTCCCTCAAGGGACTATAATTAGAGGTGATAAGGTAATTATTAGAGTTTTTCTTAAGCATCTCTGAATTGATTGATTTCTTATAATAGGGATAATATTTGTTACTTTTTAGAAAAATGTTATAATTTAATTTTACATAAAGCATATTGATGCCAGCAAGAAAATGTTTTTAAAACTCTCAAATCCAAAGATTATCCCATCTCTCCCTATTCAACATTAGTATCAGTTTGTTAATTGGAATCATAAATATTCAGACTTCATAGCTGTTTAAATGATAAAAGATCTTGGAATTTCAGTGGATTCCAAGCTTCTCAGACCTGGAGGCTGTTCTAGCATAAGCCTCTGGATATTGACCAGGGAAAAATCTAAATGAAATTTGAGCAAATCAACCCTCATCCAGTGAAGGGGTTTTCATATTCTGACTAATTCTGGCTTTGGGGTATAGTTAAAGAAGGGCAAAAACAAGTAAGTACATTGACTAGCCAGTCTCTTTTGTCCCAAATGAAGTCATACGCAGAAACATCGACAACACAGCGAGCGGCTGGGTGGGGCTGAACAGCATCCCCCTTGGTCTTCCTCAAGTAGTTTTCTGATAGGGCTGAACAGATGTTTCAGGGGTCCATGGAACCAGAGTATTTTGAACCATGATGTGGGTAGGGTGGAGAGCAGGAGAGTCTTACTTTCAAATAAGCTTGAAGGAAATGTTTGAAAAATATGAGATAATATAACTGTCTTCAATTATTTTAAAGACGCATGCTGATTTTTCTGTGCAGCTCTGGAGAGCATCATTAAGATTAGTGAAGGGAAGGTTTAACAAGGTAAAGTGTTTGATAGTAGGAAAAATGAACTTTCTGGAAACCATGGCTGGCAAGTGGTGGAATGGACTCTCATGTGAATTAATAAGCCTCCTATCACTGGAGGAATTCAAGTAGAGACAAAGCTTAGGCAACCCATGGCAGAAGTGACATACTAGGCATTTCTTACAGGTGGGAGATTTACCACTGAGATCCTCTACTTCTCACATTCTAGGAGTCTATATATTAATACTCTTTTGGTTGCAAATGACAGAAACTCTGCCTTTGTGTAAGCTTGAACAATTGAAAATCCAAAATTAGATCCTAGCTTTAGATGTGGCTCAGTTGAAGCGTTTAAAGATTTGTATCTCTCCTTTTCTTGGATCTACTTTTTTTTCTCTTTTGGCTTAATTCTCAGGCAGGCTCATTTCCCAGACCAACAAAGGGTCTCAGCAAACCCAGGCTTTCACTGTCTTTATATAAAAAAGTTCTCAAGAAAGGAAAGATCCTCTTCCTCAATGGCTCATGTAAAATTCTTGCGGAAAGCTCTGGCCATCCCACTTCTGATTGTGTGCCATCCCTGAAAAATCTCAGCATCCAGGCAGGCGGGGCCCACTGATTGTCCAGCCTAGTCTTGAGTCTATTCCAGTCACAGGCAAGGCAGGACCATGTGAATGACAGTTTCACCAGGTGGGGGTGGACCAGTTCCCCAAAGGGAAATCATGCTGAGCAAAGAAAATGTAACAGATGTCCATTATATTCCCAGAAAAGTATATAAAACCAAAAGCTTTAATTGTTACATACATATGGCCATTTAGATGGGTTCAAAAGGAGTGGCAAAGTTTTACAGTCATTCTTTTGTAGACTTCAGTTGAGAAGGCATTGAGTCCGCACACATGTTTTGGCTTAGAGAGAGCTTTCCAAAGTTAACAAAGAGAATCATGCTGTTTTCACCACTGCATTACAATAGGATGGTACTAAGATACAGGCATGTGCTGTCACTGAATATGTTGCTATAACAGATGGGAATTGCTTTTTCTTGAAATAGCTACTGATGTGGGGATGTTAAGATTAGCTAGGGCAGTAGTTTTCCATTTGTAGGAATTTGTATTATGATAATCAACCAAACAGAAGGAACTGTTACTCATCCTTTCCCTGTTTAGAGGCAGAGCTTTGCAAATGGAAGAGAACAATATATATGTAGGATATATGAGTGTATGTGTGTGCATTTACAGATTGTGTACAGAATTAGTCTACATATTTCTAACAAAATGCAGCATATCATAATGGGAAAGAACGGAGTTTTGGAACCATTCTGCCTGAATTCACATCCAGGCTCCAGGTTTATAAGCTTTGCTCCCATAGGCAAGCTATTTCACCTTTCTTTGTCTCATTTTTCTCACTGTTATTTACAAAAGTAACAATGCCATAGAGTGGTTGAATGGATTGAATAAATAGACCAGTGAAAAGCATTTAGAATAGTGCCTGAAATGTGGGGCGTGTACTATAGAATTAGTAATCATTATTATGTTCCTTTTGTTACTTTATATCTATGTTGTTGCAGTGTGGAATACTGGGAATTACACTGAACTAGGAGTCAGGAGGGTTGGGATCTAATGCCACTATTGCCATTAACTTCCCTTGTGCAAATGTATGCAAATAATTTACTCCTCAGTTCCCACTCCCAGCCAGCTTTGCAGGCAGGGGTGAGGTTCCCACAGAATTCTAACATGCTCTGTCATACTTGCTCAGGGCATTTTGTTAATCTTGTTATTTTCCTCACTTTCATGTCAAAACAACATTCTGAGTATTCAGAGCCAAGAAAACTCCCCAAAACACGTTAATGGACAAGAAAATTGACTTAATGATGGATCATTTATATTAAAAATGCCATATATGGAATGGTTTGGAGCCAAAGTAATTTCGGTAATGTGGATTTTTTCAAAAAGAGGAAATGGAAAAAGTCAGAAACTGGTCATTTAATTTCTCAGAATAAATTATGTCCTTATCAGGTAGTGCTTGGAACATGAATGTAAAATCATTCAAAGAGGGAAACAGGAAGAAAATGAAAACCAATTTCCCAATATTGCTTAGTAAGGTAAATACATCACTATTCATTAATGGTTAATCCAAATGTCTAAAAATAGTGAGGCATAAAGTTATTCTGGCCCAGCTACTTTATAGAGAAATAATTAAAAAATGGAAGATGAGTTTTTCCAGAAGTTAAATTTCTGTGTAAGTCACTAACTTTGCTTCTAACTTTATCCCAATAAAGATTATTTGCTTGATATGAATGGAATATTTTCCTTTTGGAATTCCCCATCTGTCACAGTATAAATTGGGTTCAGAGAAAATAATTTGGATGCTGCAAATAGGATTTCAATACCACAGGTGGGCTAGGCAGTGGAACAAGCAATTCTCAGAAACCAAGAGCCAAATTTCAGGAAACTAGCTTTTTTTAAGGGAAGAATGAGGAAAGAAACTTAGCAAATCTATTAACTCAAAGGCAAATTATCCTCAAATAAAACATATGCATTTCATGGATTCCCAAGAGGTGTCAGTTACTCTCAGTGGATGCTAATGTTTTTTACCTCTTAAGATGTCACTTACTATAGCTTAACAGCTATAGTCAAGGAGCAAGGAATAGGTAGGAGAAAGAAAAGGAACTAATAATGGGAGATGCATGATGCAGAGATAGCTTGGCCCATTGCCAGCCTAAGTAAATGATAAAAACTTATTCCAGTGAGATTTCTTGCCTCACTTTGGATTTAGAGGAACCAGGAAGTTAAGGCTAAAAGGAATGTGAAAGGACATCTAATTTAATCCTTCATCTCTTGCATGAATTTCCATTATGATATTTGCCCAAAGCAGTCTTTCATCTAGGCTAGAATACTCCCAGTGGTATTTTCCAGAAACAGTTCACTGCAACATCATGCAGTATGGACTCAGAAGTTCTTTTGTAAAGCTAGTATAAATTGATCATCTGATAACTTTTGCCCATTAATCCAAGATTGATCTTTTTAGGCCTCTCTGTAATATTAAAATATTTTTATTGAATTATTCAACAACTATTTATTGAACCTCTGTAAGACACTTTCTTAAGAGCTGGGGGATGGGAGGCAGCAGAATATAACAATGATAAAACAAATCAAAACACATAATCTCTGCTCTTGAGCTGCTTACAGGGATGAAGAGGGACATAGTTTCAGCACAGATCAGTTTTATGGTACAGGCTGATACAAGACAGATGCAATAAAGATTTCATTACTGTAGCAGAGAGAGGAATTGTTAATCCTAGGGTAGACAGAGACGCCTTCCTGGAAGTAAAGGAATGGGGAAGTGGCATCACGTGGGGATTCAATGGCACAGGCAGGGGCAAAGGAGAGAAGCTTTGGGTTTTGATGTCTCCTGGATTTTTCATTTGGGCACTAAGATGGGAAATGCTGGAAATGTTCTGTCACTGTACATGTGTACATCACTATACATGGGTATGTCATGAACTGTTATATCATGAACCTGTAATGGATGGACTTTTACATGTCCACATCCCAACATGTGAGTGGTAAGAGATGCTCACCTGAAAAGTTATAATGTTCTATGCAGGTGGTGTGTGTGTGTGTATATGTATGTGCACACATGTGTGTGAATAGGTGTGCATATGTGAGTACATGTGTTCTTGAGTGTATGTGTGCATATGTGTATATATGTTTATGTGCATTTTAGTTTCTTAGGCTGCTTAAAGCAAATATCATAAAATGATTGGGTTAAACAATGGGAATTTATTAGCTTACAGTTTTGAAGCCAAGAAAATGTCCAAATCAAGGCATGTCATCAAGGCAATACTTTTTTCCCAAAGACTGGCTGCCGGAGAGCCATAGCTCTTCTGTCACATGGCAAAGCAAATGGTGGCATCTGCAGTCCCTCCCTTCTTTTCTGGGTTTTGTTGATTTCAGCATCCTGTTTCTGTGGCTTTCTCTCTCCCTGTCTGAATTTCATTCGCTTATAAAGGACTCTAGTAATAGAATTAAGATCCAACTTGATTGATGTGGGACACACCTAACTGAAGTAGCCTCATCAAAAGTTTCTACTTATAATGGGTTCTGACCCACATGAGTGGATTAAATTTAAGAACATGTTTTTCTGGAATACATACAGTTTCAACCCACTACAATGTGTATATACACACACACGTAATGTGGAGATGTGACTTGTTTGACAAAGGATGAGGTCTCTCATTCTTATCAGCCATCTCTGGATGACTCACCCAGAGGAGAACAACTCTCACCTAGAGGAGAACTAAGTGGGAAAGCCCCAGGTGGATGGGTTTTGGCAAGTCATACTTTACCCTTGAAAAATGAGGAGACTTGTTGCCCCAAGACTGCTTCCAGGTGGCAGAAATGCCGTGGGCACACTTTCAGGGGAAACAGGAAAGGATCCAGGAGGGAAGAGAGCCAAGTGTACTTTGGATTCCATGAGGAACCAGCCCTTTAGAGGACTACAAGCTTGTATTTTAAACATGACAACTGTTATGCCTTTTGTTTTTTCTGTAATTATTGCCTTTTTGTTCTCTGTGCATTGAAGTTCTTTTTTGAAAATGTCAAACTGTCTCAGCTGAGCAAAGGGAAACAAGAAAAGTTGTTTCCATTCGTGCAATTGCAGTTTTTAAGGGCGAACATTCCTCCCTGGGGCATGGTGTCGTGGAGGCTACAATAATCTAATAGAGAAGAAGCCCCCAGGGAAAGGGAAATGGAGAGGAAAGAAGTTGGACACTTAGACACTTAACTATCCACCACTCTTCACAAAGGCACTTTTCTGGACTCTTATTTTCTCACATTATCAAAGGTTCTCTATATTTTAAAAATATTTTCAAAATTAATTTTGTATTTTAAAAATACACTCTGGATTAGAATAGAGAATGTAAATAAGCATAAAGAAGAAAATCAAAGTGAGCCATAATTCTGTTACCTGAACAAAACATTCTGGTGTTTACTTCCACAGTTTTATTGTATGAATTTATGTACATTTTGGCACAAAAAAATGGAATTAAATTGGATTTAAGTATTTTGATTCTTTACATGTACTATGCTGTAAACCTTTTTCTATTGATTACAAAGTAAACCGTGGCTGAATTTTTACAGGTATCACCACATTTTACAATTCATTTAATCTAATCTCAATTGTTAGGCATGTAACTTGGTTCTATTTTTATACTATTGATATCACATTGCAATAACTATGTTTCCCTTTCATAAGAGAGAAGGTGGAAATGGAAAGAGGGGCACTTTTATAATCTGAATCATTTTCTATCATCTAAACTTTTAATTGTAGCTTCTGGTTCTACATCAAGCATTCCTTAGAGCAAGGGGAGGCAATGTTTTTTTTTGTTTGTTTGTTTGTTTTTTTGTAAAGGACCAGGTAGTAAATATTTTTGGCTTTGCAGACTCACGTGGTCTCTGTTGCAACTTCTCAACTCTGCCGTTGTAATGCAAACAGGAAAGCAGCCATTGATAGTATACAAATGGTCGTGACTATATTCCAATAAAAATTTACTTACATAGGCAGGCAGAGAGATGGATTTGGCCTGTGGGCCTTGGTTTGCCAACCCCTGCCTTAGAGGACATTTATAATGTTCAGATTCTTACCACTAACCCTTATATGACTTATTCTACCACCTTATGAGCTTAATGTACGCAGATGCTCTACTTGACTTGGGAAATACCATGGTGAAGAAGGCACAGATTTTGCCCTTATAGAATTTATTATTCCATAACTGATTTGTGAGCAAAATTCTAATAGGAATATGTGCAATCAGACATCCCGTATCAAGTATTTAGGATAGTTTCCATTGTCAGAATCACAGGAATATGGTGATAATGCATGGTAACACTTCCTGCTATCTCAATTATATAAAATGGGCCAGGGAAGTCTGAGATACTGAGATATGAAAAGAAAACAGAGCAATCGAGCAGAAAATAGAAGTCACAAAACTGTAGTACATTTCTTGCAACTCCCTGGCTATGTGACCTTAAGCAATATCCTTAACCTCACTCAGCCTGTTTCCTCACCTGTAAAATAGGAATAAGAATGGGGCTATGTGAGGATTAAGTGAGGTGTACATGTGAAGTACTTGCCACAGTACATGGAATAAGTGCTCAAAAAATGCCATCTGTTTTTACTGAAAGGGAAGAAGCCAGCTTTGGGTGCTGCCACAGATAGCTGCCTATAAAATTAAGCAATATCCACTAATTCATTAGTTCGTTAAGTATTGTTTAATTACTGCATATTTAATTACTACATTTTTAATCAGGAAGAGCATACATGTCTGGGACAAGTGACAAGAAAAGAAAGATAAATATAAAAATTAGGCACAAGAACTAAAATATAGGATCTGAAGTTATTTATGTTAACGACCTGCCTTGTTCTTGACACATATACAGGTTTGTTTCACACGCTGTACCTGACCCAGGTTATGCACCTGCACAGATCTCCTCGGTCCTGCCTGCCAGCTGGGTCTCACCTACTTACTCTGTTTCCAGCCCCAGCAGCAGTGTGCACCATTCTCAGTCGTAAAACCCTGACACTACCAACTGTCTCAGACTTCCCTGGGCATGAGGGTCTTATGTGTCAGCTTCTGTTACTCCAAATGATGGCTCTACTTCCCCTGTAACTGCCAGGAAGGGCATGTGACACAACCCAGAATTTTTGGGTAGCTGCCATCCTAAGGGGCAATTTTATATCAGTGAGAGACTGGGGAATGGGGATGGGGCGTTCGAGGAGGGGGGCCATGAGCAGAGAAATTGCTCACTCTTCCTCCATCTCTCACACTGACAGAGGCTACCAGCTGAGTTTCTTGACAAGCCGCAGTCAACTGATAGGGCAGTACCTTGTATTTGTTTCCTTCCTGCCCTGCCTACCCCCACCTCCTCACTCTTGCTTTCCACAGATTGCTCCCAGGCCCAGTAAAGTGTTAACTCAGAAGCTCTGCCTCAGATGCTATTGTCAAGGGAAACTAGGCTAAGACAGGACAATCTGAACAGCAACCCGATGAGACAGATGATACTTCATTTTCATAGACGATGAAACAGAGTCTTGCTCTTGGAGGTGAAATGCTTGCACAAGCGAACCAAAACTAAAGTGGGTCACTGGAATCTGAATGAATTTCCATGACACTGATGTGTTTTTAACATAGTGTGCATCCAGTTCGACTTTATAGGCCCTCAAAGTAAAAAAGAAAATTTCACTCATTCCTGCCTTCCTTGTCTCATGTGCCCACATCTTCCCTGTGCTTCTTGAGTTGAACTCCCCAAACAGAGCTATTTGCAACCAAATTTTTGTGTCAGGCCCTGTTTGGCAATAACCCCATTTTGTCAGTCTAAAAGAACAGTTTGGAAAATAATAAAAAGGAAAGCCATAACCTCCATTACTAAATGCCAGGAGAGCCAGGGCTGTTCTGCTCACTGTGAACACCCAGCACTCAGCACTGAATAAGGCACAGAGCAGGTTTGGAATAAATGTTTGTTGAATGAATGAATAAATTAATGAATTTGACATCAGCTATGGATGTTCATGAAAAGTTCACACCAATATTCTTGGCAAACTTAATGTGCTCAAGAGATGCAACTCTTAGAGATATTAATAAATGTCGTTTATTTTGGAATTGCAAAAAAAGAAAGAGAGAGAGAGAGATGCCAGGGGTTCTTTCCCTCTCTCTTGAATGAGTCAGGCCTGTTTCTGGTGGATTTGGAGTGGCTGAGCCAGCACTCAGGGCCCTTGGACCTCTCCTGCTGTGTGCTTACCTTCCCTCTCCATCCCATCCTCCTTCTCTAGGAAGTTGAAAAAATACTCATCACTGTCTGTCACTTTGCTACTTTGAATTGCTCTGCTGTCTACACTCACCTTTTCATGCAATAGCATCAGTTAACAGCTACAGCAAAAAGCAGTTACAGTGGTGCCAATCGATGCCTTATGGGGTCTCCATGGTGCTTAAAAAAAACCATAATGGATTCCTGATGTGTTTTTTTTCCTTCTCTTTTTTCCCAATGTGTAATCAAGTGGATGGGTTTTTCGTACCCCAGAAAAAGGAAAGAAAAAAATTTCTATCAGGTATTTGGAAGAAACATAATGTTCAATGCACTACTTTATATATATGTCTTGGCTTTCCAGTGAGGTCTTAAAGGGGTTATAATTATATAGCTCCATGGCCTGCCTAAGGATGAGCCTGCTCTCCAGAGCTCACACCTGCCCTTCCTCAGCCTCAGGGAAGTGCTTCCTAAAAAACACTTTCCATAGTGCTGTGGTGTGCATATGGGTTGTTATGTCCGAAAATGTTCACCATCTGAGAATTAGAGGAAAATAGCAGTGCATCGGACTCTCTCACTTTACAGAGGAGTAAGCTGACGCACAGAGAGATTGCCACTTGCTCAACAACACACAGCAAAGCTGAGACCAGAACCTGAATCTTCTGGATCTTCCTGAAGTTTCTCCATGAGCTGCCTTGTCGACAGGGCAAAAATAGTTACATGTAAATTATATATGTAGGCATGCGAACAAACCTTCATAGTCCATAAATCAGGGTTTATGAAAAACTTCCTTTACAGGTTTCAAGAATCTTTTTACAAGATATCAAATACACATTTGCCCTAACTATGACGCTGTCTTAATCATGTATGCCTCATCTTATTTTCCTTGTTTTTTTAATTTATTATTTTTATTTTAGGGACTATGAGTCTATTAAGGATAGATCATTTACTAGTTATGCCTTTTTTTCCAGGTCTGTTTTTTTTCTATCAATAAGATAAAGAAATTGAACAAATTTAAGCACTAAAGTGTCTTTTAAATGGAAAATTCTGTGGTCCCAGTAGTTTTTGTGGTAGTTATCTTTGAGGCATGGGCTGTTTCATGTCCACTAGTGTTTCCCGTTGTCTAATCTATTTTACCATACCATATTCCTTTCATCTTAGATATGCAGGATAGTCAGTAAATGTTTGTAGAGTAGATGAATGGATTGAAGGGTAGACAGAAGATTGAATGAATCTACCTTCAGAAAAAATAGGGAGCAGATGTGGTTTAAGCAGTTGAGTGCCCACCTCCCACACAGGAGGTCCTGGGTTCAGTTCCTGGTGCCTCTTAAAAAGACAGACAAACAACGAGCAGACAACAAGACGACATGAAGCAAAAACAAACAAGCAGAGAGTGGGTGTGGCTCAAGCAGTTGGGCGCCCGTTGGGAGGTTCTGGGTTCAGTTCTCCGTGCCTCCTAAAGAAAAAAACAGACAACAAGCAGACAACGATCAAAAAACAATGAGCAAAAACAATGAGCCAACAGAAGACAGAGCCATGGGGGGGGGGGGGGAAGAAATGGACTTCTGACACTGAAATCACTTGTGATTGTAAATAATAATGACATATCCCAGCAGAGAATCTCAATAAGTTACATATATGAAAACCAAAATCACACATTTTCATTTAAGTAATCCATGCATTAGTTAATTCCTTTCATAAATGTATAGTCCATGAGTTTTGGTTATCCTCCCTTTTATTCATTCAATCACTCTTTTCTTTCTTTAATTAACTCACTCAGCTAACAGTTATTGGGCATTAATTATATGCCATTCCTTCACCAAATTAGCTTAATACTTCTTAAATTGTTCAGATAGTAAATTAGATTAAAAAAAGAACTATCAAAGCATCATTCATCTGGAAAAAATCAGTATTAAGATTTTGTGTCTTTACAGGGGTCTTTCTTTAATTTGTAGGTTACATGTACCAGTCAAGATACTAATCAATGTCTATCATCATTATTATTTATAATATAACATAAAACAACAAAACATCTGGACAAGAATGAAGGAGCATATGGCAGAAAATTTTACATCAAGTAAGCAAAGGCTTTTTTTTAACAGTTAGAAGAAGTGAATAATTGAATAAGATATCTCTGGAGATATTAAAACCTAGACTGGTTGATTTCCCACATGAGGCACTCTAGATTAGTTGTTCTTAAAAATTTCGAGGACAGTAGTAACTTGTTTTTTAACAAGTCAATTTTATTGATGCATATTAATAAAGCATAAATCCATCCAAAGTGTACAACCAATGGTATTTGGTATAAACACATAGTTGTGCATTTATCACTTCAATCATTATTAGAGAATTTTCATTATTCCAATAATAATTATAGTCATAATAAACTCATCACCTCCCAATTTCTCTACGCTTCCCCTGCTGCACATAGCTGCTATTCTGTTTTTGTCTCTCTGTTTCAGTCTATATTTTGTAAAAAATATCTTATACATGCAATATTACCCATATTCATATTCCACATGAGGTTTCACTATGTTATAGATTCCAATGTTACATTTTTTAGCTTTCCTTCTAGTAATATGCATGTCCTTAGACTTTCCCTTTCAATCACTGTCATACCCATATAATATTTCTACTAGTTACAAACACCATAATGTGCTCTTACCATTTCTATTCATTTACAAAGATTTACACACAACATTTTTACAAATTCTGCACAGATTAATCCTCAGCTTTCATTCTCTATCCTTATTCTATTTTCAAGTGAATTGTATTCTAATTATTAACTCCACAAGTTTAAACAATATATTTAGCTCATAACAGCACAATCACACAGTATTTGTCCTTTTATGTCTGGCTTGCTTCACTCAGCATAATGTCTTCCAGGTTCACCCATACTGTCATATGCTTCATGACTTCATTTCTTCTTACTCTGCATAATATTCCATCATGTGTATACACCACAGTTTGTTTATCCATTCATCAGATGATGGACACCTGGGTTATTTCCATCTTCTGGCAATTGTGAATAACACTGCTATGAACATCAGTGTGCAGATGTCTGTCCATGTCACTGCTCTCAGGTCTTCTGGGCATATACCTAGTAGTGGTATTGGAGGGTCATAGCAAATCTATACTCCGCTTCCTTAGGAACTGCCAAACAGTCCTCCACCGTGGCCGTAACATTCTACATTCCCACCAACAGTGAATAAGCATTTCTATTTCTCCACGTCATCTCCAACACTTGTAGTTTTCTAATGTTTTATAGTGGCCATTCTAATAAAATTAGAATCTCATTGTATTTTTACATTGTAGTTTTGATTTGTATTTCGTTAATTGCTAGTGATGTTTGTCATGTGTTTTTTCACCATTTATATTTCTTCTTTGGACAATCGTCTATTCAAGTCTTTGGCTCATTTTTTAATTGGGTAGTTTGTCTTTCTATTGTTGGGTTTTATGATCTCCTTAAATATCATGTATATTAAACCCTTATCAGATTTATGATTTCCAAATATTCTATCTCATTGTGTTGGCTGCCTTTTTGCCCTTTTGAAAAAGCCTTTTGAGGTGCAAAAGTGTTTCATTTTGAGGAGGTACCATTTGTCTATTTTTACTTTAATTGCTCATGCTTTGAGTGTAATGTTTAAGAAAGTACCACCTATCACAAGCTCTTGAAGATGTTTTCCTTTATTTTCTTCTAGGAGTTTTATGGTTGTGACTTTTATATTTAGGTCCTTGATCCATTTTGAGTTATTTTTTGTATAAGGTGTGAGATAAGGGTCTTCTATCTTTCTTTTGGATATAGTTATCCATTTTTCCTACAACATTGTTGAATAGACTGTTCTGGGCTAGCTGGGAGGGCTTGACAGCCTTGTCAAAAATCACTTGACCCTAGATATGAGGGACTATTTCTGAGTTATCAATTTGGTTCCATTGATAAATCTATTTGTCTTTATGCCAGTATCATGCTGTTTTTAACCACTGTAGGTAGGTAATATGCCTTAAATTCAGGAAGTGAGAGTCTTTCAACTTCATTCTTCTTTTTAAAGACATTTTTGGCTACTCTGGTCTCCTTATTTTTCCAAATAAATTTGATTACTGGCTTTTCAATTTGTGCAAAAAAAAAAAAAAAAAAAAAAAAGGCTTTTGGGATTTTTATTGGTATTGCATTGAATCTGTAAATCAGTTAATTTCCTGATCTCAGCAGGAGAGCTTTCCGTCTCCTTTCACCATTGAGCACAATGTTAGTGTAGGTTTTTATATATGTACTGTACCATATTGAGAGAGCTTCCTTCTATTCCTATTTTTGGAGTGTTTTTTTTTTTTATCAAGTCAGGATCTTGTATTTTGTCAAATGCCTTTTCTGCATCAATCAAGAGGATCATGTGATTTTTCTCCTTCAATTTATTAATGTGGTTTTTTATACTAATCAGTTTTCTTGTGTTGAATCACTTTTGCTTACCTGAGTTAAAGTCCATTTGATAGTATAGCATAGTTATTTTTAATGTGATTTTGGATTTGGTTTGCAAGTATTTTGATGAGGATTTTTGCATCTATATTCATTAGAGAAATTTATCCATAATTTTATTTATTTATCCTCTGTCTAGCCAATACTTAGAGTGGTATATTGAATTCTCCAAATATTATTGTAGAGACATCTATTTCTCCCTTAAGTTTTGCCAACGTATCCCTCATATTTCCTCAGGCATCCAGGTTAGGTGCATAAATATTTAGTATAATTATTTTTTCTTGGTGAATTGCCCCTTTTATTAATATATAATAACCTTCTTCATTCCTTATAACAGTTTTGCATTTAAATCTATTTTGTCTGAAATTAGTATCACTACTCCAGCTCTTGATTGCTGTTTGCATGGAATATCTTTTTCCAACCTTTCATTTTCAACATGGTTGTGTCCTACATCTGTGGTGAGTCTCTTGTAGACAGCATATAGATGTCTCATACTTTTAAATCCCTTCTCTCAGTCTGTGTCTTTTGATTGGGGAATTCAAGCCATTAACATTCAATGTTATGACTGTAAAAGCATTAGTTCATTTTATCCTTTGGATTTCTGTTGTCATCTTACTATTGTCTATTTTTTTACTCTTTAATTTACCCTTCCTAATAATCTTCATTTCTACACTCTTCTCCAACTCTCTTGCTCTTGTTTTTTCCTTTCAAGCTGCAGCACTCCCTTTAGTATCTCTTCTAATTCTGGTCTTTTGGTAACATAATCTCAGGTTTTTTGTTTGTCTGTGAAGACTTTAAACTCATCCTCATTTTGAAGGACATTTTTATGGATACAGAATTCTCGGTTAGCAGTTTTTCTCTTTCAGTACCTTAAATACATGACTTTCTTCTCTTTCTTTTTGCCTCCATGGTTTCTGGTGAGAGATCATCACTTAATCTAATTGAGGTTCTCTTGTATGCGATGCTTTGCTTTTCTCTTGCTGCTATCAGAATCCTCTCTTTATTTCTGATATTTGTCTTTCTGAATAGTAGGTGTCTCAGAGTAGGTCTGTTTGGATTTATTCTGTTTGGGGTGTGTTGTCCTTCTTGAATATTGATAGTTCTGTCTTATATATGGGTTGGGAAATTTTCAGTCATTATTTCCTCAACTATTCTTTTTGCCCCTTTTCCACTCTCTTCTTCTGGGACATCAATAATGTGTATGTGGTGCGTTTCATGTTGTCATTCATTTTTCTGAGACCCTGTTCCATTTTTTCCATTCTTTTCTCTTTTTGTTCTCCTGTCTTTTCTGATTTGGATGTTCTGTCCTCGAAATCACTATTTCTGTCTTCATGCAATTCCAATCTGCTTTTACGTGCCTCTAATGTATTTTCAATCCCATCCATCAAGTCTTTCATTCCCATAAGCTCTGTTACTTTTCTTTTAAGGCTTTCAAATTGTTCTTTATGCTAACCCAGTGTCTTTTAAATATCCTTTATCTCTTTAGTCATATTTCCCTTCAATTCTTTGAATTGATTTAGGAGATTTGTGTGATTATCATTGATTATTTGTCTTAAATCCTTTATCTCATCAAGTTTGTTCCTTTGGCTGGGCCATCTCGTCCTGTTTCCTGGTATGGCTTTTAATTATTTCCTGATGTTTAAGCATCTGAATATGTTGGTAAATGTACTCTGATAGTCAATTTCTCTCTCTTGTCTAGTTTGTTCATAGCTTTTCTTTGATTTTTGGTTCAACTTATTCTAAGTATTTAAAATTGCCCCCCCCCCATTGATTAGTTTCAAATAAACTTGCTAATCAAATAATTAATACTTTTTAAAAATTACCCAGCTTAGGTAATCAAAATTGGGCCAGGACCTCACTAAGAGGGCACAGATTTTCTCTCTGAGGTTGGTTAAAGAGAGTCCTCAAAGCAGTTTTTCTCCATGCAATTTCCTGACCAGCCAGTAGATGGCACTCATGGGAAAACCTGTCCATAGAGGCATTTCTTTCGATCTCTGCTTTCCATGTCTCTGGTCTGGCCAGAGCTGAGATTCAAAGAGGGTTCTGATGGCTGAATTCACTAAGAGAAGCCCTCTGACTCACCCTCCCTCTTCCCTTGTAACTGCTGACAGGGAGGAAGATGTGTGTACTCCTCTCAGTCAGTCAGGGTTTTGTTGTTGTTGTTGTTTTTAATGGGTAAAAATCAAATTTTTCACAATACAAACCAATATTTGTAAAATGATATATAAATATATATGCCTATATGTACATTTGCTCACATAAATGTTATTTTATATATATATATATATTTTTAAAGATGCTTAGATTACATAAATGTTACACAAAAATTACAGTGATTCCCATGTTCCCCTCCTCCCACACCTCCCATAACATCCCACATAAACACCTTTCATTAGTGTGGCACATCACCTGCAGTGGATATACACATCCTGGAGCTTTGCCACTAAGCATGGACCATAGTTCACATTGTAGACCACACTCTCTCCCACACAATTTGCATGGTATATGCTGATGTAAAATGGCCTATATCTGTCATTGTAATGTCACTCAGGAGAATTCCCAAGCCCTGAAAATGGCCCTGTATTACAGCTGCTTTTCCCTTCCCTGCCCCGAAAGTATCTAGTTGTCACTGGCTCCACCTCACTGTTATAATTTCTTCCATTGCTTGAATCACAATATGTCTACAACAGAATACCATTAAGTCTACTCTAGTCCATAACTCTTCCCCCAGTCCTGAGGAGTCTGGGATGGTGATATCCACTCCACCTCCAAGTGAGAGTGGGCTTATATCCCATGGATACGGTGGATCAGATTATCCTGCCTGAAGCTGCAGGCTCTCTCCATTCCCTGGGATGGCCATTGTCCATCATTGTCTCCTCGCCAGGTGACTTCGGTGAGTCCATTGAGCTGTAGAGTAGGAGTTGCAGCTCCACCAAGATTCCAGGCACAGCTGGCACATGGGCAGGCCAGAGGCTCCAGTCTCTGGAAGTACACCTTCGAACTCCAGCATCACATATAGGTTTGAATAGGAGGGACTGATGGACCATGTGCAGGGAAGACTTATTTGAGTCAACTCTGTCACTCTCAGGAACACAGATTCCAAAGTAGAGCCCACTGATAAGGTGTCAATCTCTGGGGCTATCCCCCTTTATATAGGACCTGGGTGTCTCCAGGGCCCTCAGGAGCTCCTCTGTGTGGGGTGATATCCACTTTGGTGTTCTATGAGAGCCTACTGAGGTGTGCGTGAGCATTAACTCTGGGATGACCTCCTGACTCTCTTTGAAGTCTCTTAGTCACATGAACTCATTTGTCTTTGCCTTTTCCCCTTTTATTCAAGGTCTTTTTCCAGTCGTATTGCCAGTTGGCACTTGGTATTAATCCCTCGTTGCCAGGGAGGCTCATCCCCAGGAGTCATGTCCCATGCTGGGGGGAAGGTAATGCATTCATATGCTGAGTTTGGCTTAGAGAGAGGCCACATTTGAGCAACAAGGAGGCTCTCAGGTGGCAACCCTTAGGCACCCCATAACAGTAGGCTAAATTTCAATTACAAGAGCAAAGACTCATAAGGCTAGTCATCAGTAACAAGAACCCATCAGTGGACCATCCTCTTTTGCCAGACACTGCCCCTGCACTCGGGGGACTGTTGCTGCTCCCTTGGAGAATGAGTCAGGGGTTTTTATCTTGGCATAATATCTTGAGGGGAGGGGGTGGGAGCTTTTTCTGGTCCTTCCTGGCTGCTGCAGTGGTTTAGTAACTCATGTTTGTTATTTCTGGTTCTTCATCTCTCTGTCTTTCTCCCTCCTGGAAGTTGCACAGCACTGTCCTGGTTTGCTGACCCACAAAACAGGTCTCTTGTACAGCTTTTGGCCCTTTCTCTGTTACTTTTGTGAGAGAGTTGAGCCCTGCCTGCCAACTCCAATGCCATCTTCTCAGATCTCTCAACAGTACCTTTAAGCATCTAATGAAATATGTTGATCCTTTCATAAGAAATAACCGTACACATACGTAAAAATACAGTTTTGCCTATAATTTTAGGGGGTCCATATATTACCCAAATTCCACCCATTAATCTTTGATTCAGCACACTTGCTTTACAAAGACTCTTGCCTTTGGTGAGAGGCTGCACTATTTGAACTTTGAGGTCTTCATATCTGTGAGACCCAAAATTTTTTGTCATACTATATTTCCTCTAAAATGTGCTTCTTTATCTGCCCCCTTCTCCATATTAATGCTTCTAAAATTGGGATGAATTTGCCAATCAACTGAGACATTTAATGCAGTGTAGTTTTGTTTGTTTTCTGAAGAGCTTCTATTAAATCAATGGCTCAAATCAAAATCAATAGCATGTTTGAAGGAAGAAATCATGTTAAAGTATTTGTTGGATGCTGTGCTTGTCTTTGCTAAATTTAAAGTGAAAACCGGGTCTCTGCCTTCAAGGATTTTATAATCAAATAAAAACCTTGACCAATGTTTGTGAAATAGACTAATACCCTACAGCATATACTTTAGCAAGTAATAATTTGTGAGGTAGGTGTTTTCAAAGGATGGGATATCAGTAAAGTTCAGCAAAAGAAATAAAAAGGGCTTGGGAGCAAATGTCTGTCAATTGACTCTATGGATGGAGAAAGCAGATGGTAAAAAAAAGTATTTTAAAAAATTGGCATAATGGTGTGGTGGTGTAGAAGAGACAAACAGTCATTTAAATATACCAATAATGTAGTTTAGCTTTTGGAGGTGAGCTATTAAAATTATCATTGAACTTATGAAAATGAAGGAATAGGGAAGAATGTTAAAATCTTGTTTGCATTCTAGTGTGAAGCTAGAATTTGTTCTCCATGCAGATCTGCCATTTGTTTTGAGAAAGACCAATTTGATAAATCATTTAAGTATAGGTATTTCTGGCAAATATCCATCCATTGTTTTTAGAAAACACTGTAACAGTGACATATTCCAAATGCTTCAGGGCAAGCATTGTCTCTTAATATGAAATATTGTCAGGCATGCGGAATACATCTGTCCCTTGAAAAGTTTCTTACATTGTTTACTGAGGACCACATCCTTCACTCCTTCCTGTCCCCCTACAAGGAGGGGCATGTGAATCCAGAATGAGAATAGAGAAGACTGGGATCTCTAATCTATGGGGGTAAACTGGCCCCTGCAATATGGTTGCAGATCAAGGCTTGTACGACAGAGATGACCATTGGGGGACCTTCCCTGGGAGTCATAGCAATCAGATTTTATGGTAAGTATCTCTAATATTCAGTTTTATATCTCCCTGTATACTGTAATTCCAACTCCCAGTTTTTTCAAAAAAAAAATCTGTTAATGCTACAATCAGATAATAGTTTTTACAAACTAAGAGAGGGGCCAAAGTTCTTACATAGGTCAGAGTAGACCACAGAGTGTGGGATTGATCCAAAGAAATGTTTCTTAAGCAGTCAGACAGACTGATAGAGAAGGCCATGTCTGTTGTTAATAAACACCAACCAGCACAAATGTGAGAATTCCCCAGAGTCCCAAAAATGCACAGGAGGGAACTGAACTTCCCATGCTCATTAAAGATAGGTTTCATTTGATGCTAGTGGGGTACTAATGAGATGGGGTACTAAAGAGATCAAGACCTCTGGGCTTAGAGAGAGTAAATACGCTTGTGCTTTTTTTGGAGCAAGGGTTCTCAGGTTCTCCTCTAAGTGTTTTACGATCCCCCCAAAATTATGAACCATCGAACTAGAGATTGAAGGGTGACATGAATTTGAGAGCAAAAAAGATGAGATTTTAGAGGAAAATAAGATTTTCTCTTAATACACATTTAAAATATACTAAGGAAAATACTTTGGAATGTCAACTACAGTTTTCATAATAGATTAGATATAATTAGAATTTAAGAAATATTATATTATGCTCCATAAATATCACTAGCTCTGGTTCCAAAGTACTCCCAGCAAGACAATGGATAATGCAGCTGTCCCAGGGAGCCCACTTTTTAAGGAAAGTTGCAAAGCCCTGAGACCTGGATAATTAGGAACCATTTATCACCTTAGACTTCTACAGCATTAAACCAAGGACACAATGTCAAGCATTTAAAGTGGAATTCATCCTGTGGAAACAATTACAAATAAATACAAAAGTGGATGGAAAAAGATGTTCATCACAGGATTATTTATAAGAGTGAAAATTTTTAAAAAGCTGTTTATTATATGGGATTTTTTCACTGAATTATGATGTATATGTAAGATAAACTATAACGCAGCCATTAAAAATCATGCATCAAAATTTAATAGGGGTTATTACTAATATAATGATGATTATGGTTCTAAATGGTAGAGTTTTCCTTTTCTTTTGGCTTATCTGTTTCTACGTGTTCTAAATGTTCATGTTTTCCTTATATAGCAAGCAAACAATAAAAATTGTTACAATCAGAGTGGAGAGGAGGGGTAAGATGGCAGCAGAGTAAGGCGCTCCAAGAGCCAGCTTGTCCTACAGGGCAGTTAGAAATCACCAAGAGCTATCTAAAGTACCTGTTTGGGGGGCCCAGGAGACCAGAAGAGTATCCTGCAACATCCTTGAAAGCATGGAAGGAGGAAACTGCCCATCTGCAAAGAAGATTCATGAGTAGAGCACTCCACACCATGGAGGTCAGTACTCGCAGCACAGGCTGCCTCGGGAGCTATTCCGTGGCTGGAGTTGGAAGTTCCATATCCAAATATGAGGGAGGAAGAAATGGTTGGGCACCAACTTCAACTACTGATTAGTAAATTCAGCTGACTAAAATATAACCCTAAGAACAGCTAAAATTTAAAACTGTCCAAGTCAGAAGAAACCAGTAGTTGTCATTTTAACTCCGCCCCTGGCATGAGACGAAGCAGAGCTGATTGAAAATCACAGTGCTGGTAGGGACAAGCTTCATTCCACCCAGATTGGATTGCAGCTCCATCCTAAACCCCAGCCCCACCTCTGGCAAGGAGGAAGCTGGGGGCCTTGAATCAGCCTCTCTGGGTAACTACAGTCACTTTTGGCTGACACAAACTGAATAGTTGGACACCTAGGGCTCCATCCCCACATGTTAAAAGGATAGGAGAGGAGCTGTATTTCCTTGGCCTCTCTGGGCAACTGCAGGTGCTTTCAGCCCATACATACTGGTTTGTTGAGTGCCTTCAATTGCATCTCCACTTCTGCCCCACCCCATAGGACGGGGGAGGGGGCTGGTGTTTCCTCAGCCTCTCATGGCAATTGCAGGAGATTTGGGCTTGCAAAAACTTGACTGTTGGGTAACTGTGGCTCCACCCCCAGCCCCAATAGGACAGGAGAGGGACTGTGTTTTCCCAGCCTCCCTGGGTAACTGCAGGTGCTTTTGGCTCACACAGACTGAAGAGTTGGACACCTGTAGCTCCATCCTTGTCCCCCAGTAAGATAGGAGGGAAGCTGAGTTTCCTCAGCCTTTCCAGACAACAGCAGGCACTTTTGGCCTGCACGGCCTGGACTGGTGGGTACCTGTGGATCTGCTCCTACTACCCAATACAATAGGAGGGGGCTAGGGGTCCTCGGCCTCTCTGGGCACCAGCAAGTACTTTTAGCCTACATGGACTGAACTGCTGGGCATTGGAGGCTCCATTCCTACCCCCTAATGTGCAGAAGGGACAATACTCCCTCAGCCTATCAGAGCAACAGCAGGCATATATGCCCACATGGATTAGATTTTTGTGCACTCCAAAGGGACCATCCCCACCCCTGGTGGGGGTGGGGGTGCTACATCAGTCTACCTGGCAACTGAGGTCATTTTGGACTTGCACGGCATAGATAGGTACCCACACCTGCAGCTCCATCCCCACCCCAGGCAGGGGACGAAGAGGTGTGAAACTTCATCATTCTCTCTGGGCAACTACAGATGGTCTTGGCCTGCAGAATAGGATTATTACACATGGTTTTGGCTCTGTCTCTACCACTGAAAAAGGAGAAAGGTGAGAGAAGCTCCATCAGTCCCTGGGGCAATGTGGGCAACTTAAGCAACCACAGCTTACAGGGCCAACAACATATTTGGCTCCTACTACACATCCAGCAAGGAAGATAAGGCAAAAAAGCCCTAAAGTAAAGAGAGAAACTGCACCCAGAATAAATACATCTAGTAAGCCAGATGCCAAGACACCAATAAAAAATTACAATCCATACCAAGAATCAGGAAGATATGACCCAGTTAAAGGAACAAGGTTAAGCCTTCAGATGATATAAAGGAGTTGAGACAACTAATCATAGATGTTAAAACAAATGAGATAGCTAAAAAGATTAAGGATATTAAGAAGACATTGGATAAGCACAATGAAGAATTTGAAAGCATACATAGAAAAATAGCTGATATGGGAATGAAAGGCACAATAAATTAATTTAAAAATACACTGGAGGCACATAACAGCAGATTTGAGCAGACAGAAGAAAGGATCAGTGAGTTTGAAGACATGGCCTCTGAAAGTGAACATAAAAAAGAATATATGAAGAAAATAATGGAAAAAATTGAACAGGGTCTCAGGGAACTAAATGACAGCAAGAAACATGCAAACATAAGTGTCATGGGTGTCCCAGAAGGAGAAGAGTTGGGAAAAGGGGAAGAAGGAATATTTGAAGAAATAATGGTAGAAAATTTTCCAACCCTATTGAAGGATATAGATATCTGTGTCCAAGAAGCACAACATATTCCCATCCAAATAAATCTAAATAGACCAACTCAAAGACATATTCTAATCAGAATGTCAAATGTCAAAGACAAACAGAGAATTCTGAAAGGAGCAAGAGGAAAGCATATAACATATAAGAGGTACCCAATAAGATTAAATGTGGATTTCTTATCAGAAGCCATGGAGGCAAGAGGGGAGTGGAATGACATATTTAAGATACTGCAAGGGAAAAACTAAAAATCAAGAATCTTATATCTGGCAAGATTGTCTTTCAAAAACGAGGGCAAGAGGATTTGTAAGAATATGACAAAGCATTAGGCGGAAAACTTGAAGCTCTCACAAAAACAACAAAGAAAAAGCCAAACGATGCCTCGGGGACCTGTTTTGGGAGTCAGGAGACCAGGACACTGCTTCACAATTCCCAGGATGGTTACCATCATCTTATCAATAATACTCTCATTATTTATCCTTATACAACTAAAATTTACCAACCAGAGACAGAGAGACGAAGAAGCAGAAACAACAAACTGTGAGTTACTAAAACTTCTCGCTTCCTCTCCCCCACCTCTGAGATATTCAGCACTGGTAAAACCCCTGCTCATTTTGGCTGAATGAAAGGGGAGCAGAGGTCTTCCTCCCTGCCAGCTGTTACAAGGGAAAAGGGAGGGGAGTTGAAGGCTTTTCTTCAGTGAATTCTGCCAGTGAAGACTGCTTTGAATTTTGGCTCTGGTCAGATGAAAACAAGGTAAACCAAGAGAGATACACCTCCGCGGAAAGGTGCACCAACCATCGCCATCTGCTGACTGGTTTGGAAATTACATGGACAGAAACTGCTTTTAGAACTCTCTTTATCCCATCCCTGGGAGAAAGTCTGTGACCCATTACTGAGTCCCTGGCACAATTTTGCTAACTTAAGCTGGGAACTTTAAAGACTTCGGATAAGTTGAACCAAATACTAAAGAGCTGTGAAAAAACAATAGCAATAGGCAAGACCGAGAAATAGCCCATCTGAGTAAATTCATCAGCATATCAGATGCCTAGACATCAACAAAAAATTACAAGCCATTCTAGGAAACAGGAAGAGATGACCCAGCCAAAGGAAGAAACCAAATATCCTAAAGAGATTCAGGATTTTAGACAATAAATCAATGGTAATCACACAACTCTCCTAAATCATTTTAAAGAATGGAAAGAAAACATGAATAAGGAGATAAAGGATATTAAGAAGACACTGGGAGAGCATAAAGAGCAATTTGAAAGTCTGCAAAGAAAAGTAACTGACCTTATGGGAATGAAAGACACGATGGTGAGTTTAAAAATACATTAGAGGCACATAAGAGCATATCTGAAGTGCGTGAAGACAGAATTAGTGATTTTGAAAACAGAACATCTGAACTGGAAAAGACAGGTGAGCAGAAAGAGAAGAGAATGGAAAAAAATGAAACAGGCTTCCAGGGAATTGAATTACAATGCAAAATGTAAAAACATATACATTATCAGTGTCTCAGAAGGAGAAAAGAATGGAAAAGGAGCGAAAGAATATTTGAGAAAATAATGACTGAAAACTTCCCTGCCTTTATGAAAGACATAAATATCACTATCCAAGAAGGACAACACACCCCAAACAGAATAAACACAAACAGACTTACCCTGAAACACCTACTATTCAGAGTGACAAATATCAGAGATAAAGAGAAGATTTTCAAAGCAACAAGATAAAAGCAAACATCACACACAAGGGAAACTCAATAAGGTTAAGTGCCAACCTCTCATCAGAAGCCATAGAAGAGAGAAAGAAGGGGTATGATATATTTAAGATACTGAAAGAGAAAAACTGCCAGCCAAGAATTCTGTATCCAGCAAAGCTGTCCTTCAAAAATGAAGGGGAGTTCAAAGTCTTCACGGACAAACACAAACTGATAGAATATGTTACCAAAAGACTAGAATTACAAGAGATACTAAAGGGAATGCTGCAACCTGAAAGGAGAAAACAAGAGTGAGAGACTTGGAGTATAGTGTAGAGGGAAGAATATTAGAAAGAGTAAAATGATAAACTATAATGTGCTATGACAACAGAAAGCCATAGGTCAAAAAATGGATGAAGTAAGGAATGCCTTTACAGTCATGACATTGAGTATGAATGGCTTGAATTCCCCAATCAAAAGACAGAGACTGACGAATGGATTGAAAAATATGACCCATCTATATGTTGTCTGCAAGGTACTCACCTCAGATATAAGGTCACAACCAGGTTAAAAGTGAAGGGTTGGAAAAAGATATTCCATGCAAATAGTAACCAAAAAAAGCTGGAGTAGCGATACTAATATTGATAATATAGATTTTAAATGCAAAACTATTATAAGGGATGGAAGAGGTCATTATATATTAATAAAAGGGGCAATTCACCAAGAAGAAATTACTATACTAAATATTTATGCACCTAATCTGAGTTCCCCAAGATACATGAGGCACACACTGGCAAAGTTGAAGGGAGAAATAGATGCCTCTACAATAATAGTTGGAGACTTCAACACAAGGCTCTCACTATTGGAAAGAACATCTAGACAGAGAATAAATAAAGAAACAGAGAACTTGAATAATATGAAAAACAAACTAGACCTAAAAGACATCTGTAGAGCATTGCACCCCAAAAGAGCAGTATATACATTCTTTTCAAGTGCTTATGGGTCCTTCTCCAAGATAGTGCATATGTTGGGTCATAAGACAAGACTCAATAAATTTAAAATGATTGAAATTATTCAAAACACTTTCTCTGATCATAACAGAATGAAGCTGGAAATAAAAAATGGACAGAAAAAGGGAAAAGTCATAAATATATGGAGATTAAACAACACACTCTTAAATAATCAGTGGTCAAAGAAGAAACTGCAAGAGAATTCAGGAAATATCTTGAGACAAATGAAAATGAGAACATAATGTATCAAAACCTGTGGGACACAGCAAAGGCATTGCTGAGAGGGAAATTTATCACCCTCAATGCTTACATTTAAAAAAGTAGAAAGAGCTAAAATTGATGATCTAACTGCACACCTGGAAGAACTAGAAGAAGAACACCAAACTAATCCCAAAGCAAGCCAATGGAAAGAAATAGTAAGAACAGAACAGAAATAAATGAATTCGAGAGAAAAAAAAATGGAGAGAATCAACAAGAATAAAAGTTAGTTCTTTGAGAAGATCAACAAAATTGGCAAACTCTTTCCTAGACTGACAAAGAAAATAAGAGAGAAGACACAAATAAATAAAATCAGAAATGAGAAAAAGAACATTACCACTGACCTGATAGAAATAAGAGATTGTAAGAGGATACTATAAACAACTGTATGCCAAAAAACACTAGAAAATGTAGACAAGATGGAGAAATTCCTGTAAACACATGAACCACCTACACTGACTGTAGAAGAAATAGAAGACCTCAACAAATGAATCACAAGTGAAGAGATTGAAACAGTTATCAAAAACCTCCCAAACATGAAAAACCCGGACCAGATGGCTTCACAAGTGAATTCTACCAATCATTCCAAGATGAACTAATACCAATCTTGCTCAAGCTTCTCCAAAAAATTGAACAGGAAAGAATTCTACCAAAATTTTTCTATGAAGCCAACATCACCCTAATATCAAAACCAGATAAAGATCCTATGAAAAAGAAAATTACTGATCAATATCTCTAAAGAATATAGATGCAAAAATCCTCAACAAAATACTTGCAAACTGAATCCAAAATCACGTGAAAAGAATTATATACCACAATCATGGGTTTTATCCCAGGTATGCAAGGATGGTTCAACACAAGAAAATCAATGTGTAACAAACCACACATTGATAAATTGAAGAATAAAAATCACATGATCCTCTCAATTGATGCAGAAAAAGGCATTTGACAAAATACAACACCCTTTCTTGATAAAAACACTCCAAAAGATAGGAATAGAAGGAAGCTTTCTCAATGTTGTGAAGTGCATATATAAAAAACCTACAGCTAGCATTGTACTCAATGGTGAAAGATTGAAAGCTTTCCCACTACCATCAGGAACAAGACAAGGATGCCCACTATCACCATTATTAGCCAATATCGTGCTAGAAGTTCTAGCTAGAACAATTAGGCTAGACAAAGAAATAAAAGGCACCCAAATAGGAAAGAAAGAAGTAAAACTTTCACTATTTGCTGATGACATGATCCTATATCTAGAAAATCCTGAAAAACCCACAAGAAAGGTACTAGAATTAATAGATGAGTTCAGCAAAATGGTGGGATACAAGGTTAATACACAAAAATTAATAGCATTTCTATACACTACTGATGTACAATCTGAGGAGGAAATCAGAAAATAATTCCATTTATAATAAAAACAATAAAATATTTAGGAATAAACTTAACCAAAAACATAAAAGACCTGTATTTAGAACACTACAAAACATTGCTGAAAGAAATTGAAGACTAAAAAATGGAAGGACATTCTGTGTTCATGGATTAGAAGACTAAATATAGTTAAAATGTCAATTTTACCCAAACTGATTTATAGATTCAATGCAATACCAATAAAAATTCCAACAGCTTTTTTTGCAGAAATCAAAAAGCGAATAATCAAATTTATTTGGAAGGGTGATGAGCCCCAAAGAGCAAAAAATATTTTAAAAAAAGAAGAAAGAAGTTGGAGGAATCTCACTTCCTAATTTTAAAGCATATTATTTAGCTACAGTGGTAAAAACAGCATGGTTCTGGCATAAGGACAGACAGATTGACCAATGGAACCAAACTGAGAGCTCAGAAATTGACCCTCACATCTACAGACAAGTGATTTTTGACAAGGCTGTTAAGCCCACCCAACTGGGCCAGAACAGTCTATTCAACAAATGGTGCTGGGAGAACTGGATAGCCATATCCAAAAGAAAGAAATTAAAACCCTATCTCACTCCTTATACAAAAATTAATTCAAAATGGATCAAGGACTTAAATATGAAAACAATAACCATAAAACTCCTAGAAGAAAATGTAGGAAAACATCTTCAAGAGCTTGTGGTAGGTGGTAATTTCTTAAACCTTATGCCCAAAGCACAAACAACAAAAGAAAAAATAGGTAAATGAGACCTCCTCAAACTTCAACACTTTTGCACCTCAAAGGACTTTGTTAAAAGGGTGAAAAGTCAGCTGACTCAATGGGAGAAAATATTTGGCAATCACATATCTGATAAGGGTTTAATATGAAATATAAGGAAATCATACAACTCAACACTAAAAAGACAAAGTATCTGATTTAAAAATGGGCAAAAGAAAAGACAACTGTCCAAAGAAGAAACACAAATGGCAAGGAAACACATGAAAAAATGTTCAAAATCACTAGTGATTAGGTAAAAGCAAATCAAAACTAGAACGAGATACCATTTCACACCTATTAGACTAGCTGCTATGAAAAATTAAAAAAAAAACTGTAAATTTTGGAGAGGATGTGGAGAGAGAGGAATGCTTATTCACTGTTGGTGGGAATGTAAAATGATACAGCCACTGTGGAGGACTGTTTGGCAGTTCCTAAGGAAGATGAATTTAGACTTGCCATGGGACCTGGCAATATCATTGCTAAGTATATATCCAGAAGAATTGAAAGCAGTGACACAAACAGATATCTGCACATTGATGTTCATAGCAGCATTATTCATGATTGCCAAAAGTTGGAAAAAAAAACAGATGTACATCCACTGATGAATGGATCAACAAATTGTGGAGTATACACACAATGGAATATTAAGCAGAGGTAAGAAGAAATGAAGTTGTGAAACATGACAACATGGATGAACCTTGAGGATATTATGTTGAGTGAAGTAAGACAAACAGAAAAGAACAAATACTGTATGATTGACCTATTATGAACCAAATATATTATGTGAAATATGAATATATTATATGAAATATGAATATGGGTAGAATTGCATATATAAAACCATTTTTCTTTGAAGCTGAAGAAATGTAAGTCAATACTACAAAATGTTAATATCAGACAAAAAAACAATATTATACTAAGTGAAGCAGACCAGAGAGAGTACTATATATTGTATGATTCCATTTATATAAAATGTAAATATAAATCAATTTATAAAGATGAAAGGAGATTAGTGGTTATGTAGGTCTGAGGAAGGGATGCTAAGGGGTGTGGAGACTTTCTTTTTGGAGTAATAACATTGTTCTAATATTTCTGAGAAGATGAATGTACAACATTGTAATTATACTAAAAGCCATTGATTATACACTTTAGATACAATAGCCAGAAACAGCAGCTATGTACATTGGGGGAAGCATAGAAAGATTGAGAGGTGAGGAATTTTCTTGTTTATTTGTTTGTCTGTCTTATGTTTATTAGTATTACTGAAACACTGAAAATCCTCTAATAATGATTGAAGTGATTAGTGCACAACTATGTGATTATAGCAAATACCATTGATTATATATTCTGGATAAATTGTATGTTTATTTATATGCATTAATAAAATTGATTTGTTATTTAAGAAAATGAGGGCAAGTTTAGAATATTCATAGATAAACAGAAACTGAGAGAGTTTATAACAAAGAGACCAGCTTTGCAGGAAATACTGAAAGGAGTGTTACAGCCTGAAAAGAAAAGAAAGGAGAGAGAGGCTTGGAAGAGAGTCTAGAAATAAAGATAGTACCAGTAACAGTAATAAATGTGTATCAAAAGAAAGGTGAAAATAAGAAATGACAGATAAAATCCAAAGGTCAAAATGGATGAAATAAGAACTGCCTTTACAGTAATAACATTGAATGTTATTGGATTAAACTCCCCAATCAAAAGACATAGACTGGTGGAACGGATAAGAAAATATGAGCCATCTATATGCTGTCTGAAAAAGACTCACCTTAGACCCAAGGATACCAATACATTGCAAGTGAAAGGTTGGAAAAAGATATTTCATGTGTGCAGTAACAAAAAAAAAAAAAAAACCTGGAGTAGCTGTACTTATATGAAATGAAATAGACTTTAAAAGCAAAACTGTTATCAGAGACAAGAGAGGACCTTATATATTCATAAAAGGGGTAATTAACCAGGGAGAAATAATAATCATAAATGTATATGAGCCTAACCAGGATGCCCCAAGATACATGAGGCAAACACCGACAAAACTGGTGGGAGAAATAGATATTTCTACAATAATAGTTGGAGTCTTCAATATAGCATTCTTAGCATTGGATAGAACATCTGGACAGAGGATCAATAAAGAAACAGAGAGCTTGAATAATATGATAAATGGACTAAACCTAATAGATATATACAGAACATTACCCACCAAAACTGCAGGATATACATTCCTCTCAACTGCTCATGGATCTTTCACCAGGACAGACCATATGTTGAGTCACAAAGCAGATCTCAATAAATTCAACAAGATTGAAATTATACAAAGCACTTTCTCTGATCATAATGGAATAAAGTTGGAAATCAGCAAGAGGCTGAAAAGGGGGAAATTTATAAATATAAGTAGATTAAACAACACATTCTTAAATAAACAGTGGGTCAAAGAAGAAATTTTGAAAGAAATCAATAAGTATCTCAAGATGAATGAAAACAAGAACACAACACATCAGAACCTATGGGATGCAGCAAAGGCCATGCTGGGAGGGAAATTTATAACCCTCAATGCTTACATTAAAAAAAAAAGAAAGAGCTAAATCAACGACATAACTACACAACTGGAGGAACTAGAAAAAGAACAGCAAATTAATCCCAAAGCAAGTAGAAGGAATGACATAATGAAGATCACAGTAGAAATAAATGAATTTGAGAACAAAAAACAATAGAGAGAATTAACAAAATCAAAAGTTGGTTCTTCGAGAAGATCAACAAAATCAACACACACTTAACTAGACTGACAAAGAGAAAAAGAGAGAAGATGCAAGTTAATGAAATAAAAAATGAAAACCAGGACATTACTACTGACTTCACAGAAAAAAAAAAGATCATAAGAAGATACCATGAATAACTATATGGCAAAAAACTAAACAATGAAGACAAAAAGGAAAAATTCCTAGGAATGTACAAACAACTACACTGACCATAGAAGAAATAGAAGACCTCAACAAATCAATCACAAGTAAAGAGTTTGAAACAGTCATCAAAGAACTCCCCAAAATGAAAAGCCCAGGACCAGATGGTTTCACAGGTGAGTTCTACCAAGCATTCAAAGAAGATTTAAAACCAATAATACTCAAGCTCTTCCAAAAAGATTGAATGGCCAAACTCATTCTTTGAAGCCAATATTACCCTAATACCAAAGCTAGATAAAGATATTATGAGAAAATTCATTTCTCTAATGAATAAGGATGAAAAAATTCTCAATAAGATACTTGCCAATCGAATCCAACAATGCATTAAAAGAATTATTCATCATGATCAAGTGGGTTTTATACTGGGCGTGTAAGGGTGGTTCAACACAGGAAAATCAATCAGCATAATACACCACATTAGTAAGTCAAAGAAGAAAAATCACATGATCTTATCAATTGATGCAGAAAAGGGATTTGACAAAATACAACATCCTTTCTTTTAAAAATACTACAGAAGATAGTAAAGGCCATATATGTAAAACCCACAGCTAACACTGTACTCAATAGTGAAAGACTGAAGTTTTTCCCATTGAGATAAGGAACAAGAGAAGGATGCCCACTGTCACCACTGTCGTTCAACATAGTGTTAGAGGTTCTAGCTAGAGCAATCAGGCAAGAAAAAGAAATAATAGTCATACAAATCGGAAAGGAAGAAGTAAAACTTTTGCTATTTGCAGATGATATGATCCTATATCTAAAAAGTTCTGAAAAATGTACAGCAAAGCTGCTACAGCTAATATACAATTTCAGTAGTGTGTCAGGGTACAAGATCAATATGCTAAATTCAGTGGTATTTCTATACAATTATAATGCACAATCTGAGGAGGAAGTCAGGGAAAAAATTCCATTTATAGTAGTGTATTAGTCAGCCAAAGGGTGCTGATGCAAAGTACCTTTTATAAAGGTTATTTATTTGGGGTAAAAACTTACAGTTACAAGGCCCTAAAGAGTCCAACTCAAGGTACCATAAGAGGTACTTCCTCACTGTAATCTGTTGCAGCATTTTGAAGCAGGGTGGTAGACAATGTCCACGAGGGTTCAGCCTTCCTCTTTCCTCTTAAGGTTCCATGGGCCCTGCTTCCTCTGTGTATCTCAGCTGTAGGCTGGCATTGGGCTCAGCTTCTCTATTTTCCTCAGTTGCAAACTAACAGGCAAATGGCTCATCTCTCCTCCCGGGTTCACAGGATCAAAGTTGACAAAGTTTTCTCCTCTGGCATCTATGGAGCAATCCCAATTCCTGGGTATATCTTCTTCTGTGTGAGTGTCCATTTATATAGCCCACCAAGGGGGTGGGGAATCAACCTTAAATCACCCTAATGATGTGGTCAAATCAAATCCCTAATCTTGATTTAATCAAGTAAACTTAAAACCTTTGGATTTAAATCAATCAAAGGGTATCATACCCAGAAAAACAGACCAGTTTACAAACATAATCTATATTTCTTTTTGTAATTCATAAATAATATCAAACTACTACAAATAGCAAATAAAGGAATCAAATATTTAGGAATAAACTTAACCAAGAATGTAAAGCAATTGTATTCAGAAAATTACAATGCATTGTTAAAAGAAATTTTAAAAGACCTAAATAATTGGAAGAATATTCCATGCTCATGAATTAGAAAACTAAATATCATTAATATGTCAATTCTACCCAAATTGATATAAAGATTCAATGCAATCTCCCCCCCCAAAAAAAATTCCACCAGCAATTTTTTAATAAATGGAAAACACAATTATCAAATCTATTTGGAAGGGTAAGTGTCCCCAAATAGCCAGAAATATCTTGAAAAGGAAAAGTGAAGTTGGCAGACTCTCAGTTCCAGACTTTAAATCATATTATCTAGCTAGAGTGGTTAAAAACAGCATGGTATTGGCATAAAGGTAGACATATAGACCAATGGAACTGGATTGATGGTTCAAAACAGACCCTCACATCTATGGTCAAGTGATTTTTGACAAGCTGGTCAAACCCACACAGCTATTTGTGTTTGCAGAACAGTGTATTCAACAAATGGTGCTGAGAGAACTATATATCCACAGCCAAAAGATAGAAAGAGGACCCCTATCTCACACCTTATACAAAAATTAACTGGAAACAAACCAAAGACTTAAATATAAAAGCAAGAACCACAAAGCTCCTAGAATTAAACGTAGGAAAACATGTGCATGACTTGGTAATAGCTGATGCATTCTTAAACCTTACATGGAAAGCATGAGCAATGAAAGAAAACATGGATGAATGGGACCTCCTCCAACTTAAACACTTTTGTGACTCAAAAGTGTTTTCACTTTTCAAGAAAGTGGAAAGGAAGCCCACTCAATGGGAGAAAATATTTGGGAGCCATATGTTGATAAGGGTTTGATTTCCATTCTATATAAGGAGATCATACAACTTAACAATAAAAGAGCAAGCAATCCAATTTAAAAATGGGCAAAATATTCAAATAGACATTTCTTCAAAGAGGAAATACAAATGGTCAAAAAACACACGAAAAAATGTTCCATATCACTAGCTGTTAGGGAAAGGCAAATCAAAAGGACATTGAGATATCATTTCACACCACATAGAATGGCCATTATTAAAAAAATAGAAAACAATAAGTGCTGGAGAGGATGCGGAGAAATAGGAGCACTCCTTTCACTGTTGGTGGGATTGTAAAATGGTGCATCCTCTGTGGAAGACAGTTTGGTGGTTCCTCAGGAAGCTAAAGATACAACTGCCATATGATCCTGCATTCCTTTGCTAGGAATATATCCAGAAGAACTAAAAACTGTGACATGAACAGACATCCGCGCACCGATGTTCATAGCAGAATTATTCACTTTTGCCAAAAGATGGAAACAACCCAAGAGTCCATCAACCAATGAATGGATAAACAAAATGTGGTGTATACATACAATGTGGCAGTAAGAAGAAAAGAATAAGTGAAATTGGGACATATATATTAACATGGATGAATCTTGAAGACATTATGCTAAGTGAAGTAAGCCAGACACAAAAGGACAAATATTGCACGGTCTCATTAATATGAACTAAATACGAAGAATTTAGCATGGAGTAAAAATCTAGGGTATAGGTCATTAGGAGATAAGAGGATGGTTGAAAAGAAATATTGATGCTTAATATATGCAGAAGTTTTAATTAATTTGACTGTAAAAGTGTGGAAATGTATAGAGTTGATGGTAACACATTATAGTGAGGAGCAGATGGCTTATAAATGGGATTGTGGCTGAAAAGGGTAGTCTAGGGATGTAAATGTCAACTGAAAGAAAGCTAGAGAATAATCTAGGGGCTGAATAACACAGTGAACACAGAGGTGAATGAAAATTGTAGTTGATGGTACAGATGCAAGAATGTCATTCTGTGAGCTAGAGCAGATATACGTCACTATAGCAGGCTGGTGGGAATGTGGAGAAGCATGAGAAAAATACAATTGGTGTAAACTACAGACTGTGGTTAACAGCAATACTGCAATATTCTTGTATCAATGCCAAAGATGTACTGTGTTGATAATGGGGGGGGAGGGGTGGAAAAAGTGTGCCAAATGTATGCTATGGCCCATGGTTGGTGGTAATAGTCTGATGATATTATCTCATAATCTGTAACAAATATTCCACCACAGTATGGTATGTTGGTGAAGGGGTGTTGTATGGTAATTCTACACACATACATGATTGTTTTTTAACTTCACAACATCTATAATAAAAATATATTAAAAACATACTAGGACGGGTTGGGGGAAAAAGACACCAAATGTAAGCTCTGGAGTAGAGTTAGTAGAAATATTTGACGATATTCTTGCATAGTGTGTAACAAATGTTTCACAACAATGCAAGGTATTGGTGGAGGAGTGATGTATGGAACCCTATATGATGTTATGCATGTTTATTTATAAGTTCATAACTTTTATTATACACTTATTGTTTATGTATGTTCATATATGAATGATATACTTCAATAAAAATATACATTAAAAAATCAGGATAGAGAAGCATATTTGTGTTCACGGCAAAAATATTCACAATGTATTGGTGAATAAAGAAGGAGATTATACAGAGTATTTGAAGAACAATCACATCTAAAATATAGATATGTACAGAAAAATATTTACAGGGCACATAGCAAAGTATTGATGACTAATTATAATTATTATACATATTTTTTATTTTTTTAGGTTTTCTGCTATGAGTAGGAGTTACTTTCATAAGTTTTTTTTTTTTTTAACTTATCAAAAGAAATAAAATTAAAGGGTGGTAAATTTCCTCATTAGGACATTTCTACTTTCTACTTTGATAAGCAGTCCTAAGATTGCCCTTTGCAACATTTCAGGAAGTCAGCCATTGTTTGGGGAAACAGTACTTTCTATGGTTCACTGAGAGGCCTACTTCAGGCACTGCAAAATGGCTCCTGTGGTACCTCCACCTGGTACTGTATATATATAAAAATAAATAAGATGACAAATGCTACCTTGATTCTCCTAATAAGCCTTTAGGTTTTCAGCAATAAAGTAGAATGGAACTTCTAAATCTGTTAATGGTATTGCCTCCATGAGCAACATAAGATCAGAACAAGGTGAAACAGTACAAGAACTGTAGGAAAAAATAACAGTTGGCAAAAACAGTAGTTGGCCAAGTTTGACAAGTGTTGGCTTATGGGTGTAGAGTTTTAAACTGATGAGTTTTAACATGCAGATGACTAATCCCAGGTGTGAACGCTGTTACTGCTACAGCCAAGCTCAGGGTCCTCCCTACTGTCCTTGCCTTTGCTCCTGCAACTCTGTGAACTGGAACAGCCCACTCCCTCCTTCTCTTCACTCTGCAAGCCCAACCATTTCTCAAGGTCACGCAAGACAACACTGAGGGTATCAGTCAAGGCACACTCCAGCTGGGCAATCTGAGGGGAGTTGAATAAAACACATTTTACCAAGTTGTGGCAAGGTTTAAGGAAACCAGTAAGAAATAGTACAGTATCCAAAGGCTAGGAACAGCGGGAATGCTTATAGGGTAGATCTGGATTTTGTGGTGCCTGACTTTGATTCATTTACTCGCTTTTATTACTTTCTAGGAAAAGGAATACAAAATTGCAAATAAACATCTAATAATGAAAATAAATGTTTTCAAATGAGAATATCACAATAACTTGCAAGTTTGAACTGACAACCAGCACAAAGATGACAAAATACAGAAAAAAAACATAGTAATGAGATTTACTTGCCTGACAAAACTCTGTAATACTTTCCCCCTAAACTTTTGGCTGCATATTCTTTGATTTCCCCCTCATATGACAATAGTATGCTTTATAAGTTGTTATTGGTAATGTCATGTAAACTTTTAGGATTATTGTGAAATTTGGGAAAACCTTTGCCAAGTTTCTTTTATATGTGCCCTGTATGATTTGGAAACAATTTCTATAGACTAGATTCTGGTCCTTTATATTTCAAACCTTGCCTCACCTCCATGACTCAGTTATTTCTGTGTCAGGCACCATAGGAACATCACATTTTAACCTCTGGCTATGCATTTCCATGTCATGATGTCAGGTGAACCAGTACAGTGGATTATAGGGGTATTTTGGTCTTACCAGGAAGCCCACCCATAACTTATATGGACTACACATATATATGGAAGTGATTTTGAGCCGTGTAAATTATATCTGACTAAATCCAAACTAAATGTATCCCTAACTCAAGTTCTCCATAGTAAGATTCCCCAAATTCCCATGGCACTCCACATCACCTGACACAGAGGAAAATGTGACAAAGGGAAGTTGGAGAAAGAAAGAACAGTCTTATCCAATATGAATTTAAAGGGAGCAGCTGTAGCTCAAGTGGTTGAACGCCTGCTTCCCATGTATGAGGTCTTGGGTTCAATCCCTGGTACCTCCTAAATATATATATATATATAAACTGAAATATCTGCATTAGTTTTCTATTGCTGCATAACAAATTACCACACATTTAGCAGTTTAAAACAATACTCCTTTGTTAGCTCACAGTTCTCTAACTCAGAAGTCTGGTTGGGTGTGGCTGGGGTCTCAGCTCAGGATATCACAAGGTTGAAATCAAGGTGCCAGGCGGTGTCCTGGTCTAGAGGCTCTGGGGGGAAATCTTCCAAGTTCAGTTAGGTTGTTGGCAGGATTTAGTTTCTTATGGCTATAGATCTGAGTGCCTCATTTCCCTGATTGCTGTCAGTGGGGGCCTCTCTCACCTTCTTTGATTTGCCTGCATTCCTTCTCCTGTGGTCGCCTCTAGTCCCTCCATATTCAAGCTAGCAATGATAATTTGAATTCTGCTTGTCTTCAAATATCTCTGACTTTCTCTTTTGCCACCAGCTGGAGAAAGCACTTCAGGTTTAAAGGCTCCTGTGTGTGATTATTTCAGACCCACCCAGATAATCTCCCTATCTTATGGTCAATTGTGCCATAGAAAGTAATATAATCACAGGGGTGATATATCATTATATCACAGTTTCTGGGGATTACGGTGTGGAATCTTGGGTAACATTCTTAGAATTCTGTCTACAATGATTTCTTATTCTAGAAAAGTAGTCAAAAAGTATATGACCACATGAACACAATGCTGGGATCCCTTCCAGGGTTTAGAAGGGGTCTGTGCAAACGAAGGACCCAGAAGCTTAATGTTAAGTCCATCTCTGAGATTTGCTACCTCTACACTTCAGGGGCAAGGTGAGGAAATTGTTACTGGAACCCAGAAAAGGTATCTGTATGGTGAGAGCTGCCTTAAGGGAACTTTGCTTTAGTAAAGGGATGCAGCCAACCTACAATGACCGAGCATAAAGGAAGCCAAAGTCAAAGGAATAAGTATCTCAACTTCACTCTCTTAGGATCTCCTCATATTGCCTTCCATTTTCCAAACCTAACTGCAAGCCAGAAAGCAAAAGAGTCCATTTATGCAATCTCAGCGTATCAGAACACTGGGCACAGAGCAGGGTGGTAAAGTCAGAAAGTGGATTTGGAGAGGCAAAAGGAAAACATGAGCCAATGATCAATCTCTCTCTCTGGTCTTTAGTGCTTATTGGCTGATGCTATGGTATTGGGTACTCTCTTCTAGAACTTGAATTATTGTGTAGAGAAAATTGACAACCCCACCCTCAGATTACAAACTCCATGAGGGAAGAAGGTATATCTTTTACTTTACTGCCATGGTCCATAACACAATGAACAATATTCAGTTGAGCTCCTTGAAAGCAGGGTTTATGTGAACTAATCTTTGAATTTTTGACTGTCACCACTGTTGGTGGCACATAATTAAAGTGACCATATGATTTCTCAACCAAACTGGGATACTTTGGGGAGTAGAAAGGGATGCTATGTATAATTATGTTCAGCAAGAAGCATTAACTGGTACTGACCCAGACAAAGTAGGATATGGTTACCCAATATATAATGGGTATTTGTTAAACACATAAATTAGTAAATAAATCAATGTGTGGATGGAAAGTTTTACTGGACTATTTCATTATCTCCCTTGTGTCTTCATGCTCTGTGTTCTCTTCTGGTATTCTATCTTCCATTTGACCTCTATTTTTACCTGTTCACCTCTATCTCTGACCTCTCTCTGGAGATCTGGAAGAGAATCTCTTAATGTCCAAAACATCTTTAAATTCAACATGTCCACAACTAAGGTGTGGGTTTTTATACAGTCCTACTCTTCCCTTTGTGTTTCCTATCTTTGCAAATAACATCGTCACCTCTCAGTTCCCAAAGTGAATGACTTTATTAATATTTGACATCCCTCCTATACTACCCCCCCAAACTCCAATTCAGTCAGTTGTCAAGTTATCTAAATTTTTTTCTATCCATGTCATTTCTGTCTACTCCGTTCTCTCCCATCCCACTGTCCCTGCTCCATCCATATCTCTATCATCTTTCTATAGTAAACTAATTGTTACAGCCTCCTCTCTGGTCTTCCGCTTCCAATCTCTCATACTTTCACAGTCCAGTTTTGACTCTGGTACTGGAATTATCATCTAACAATACAAATGAGATTTTGTCACTAAGAGATTTGATGGGTACAGTACCTATAAAAATAAAAATCAAGGCTTCTTGGCTTGGCATTCAAGGAATTCCCATAATCTGGCTCAATCCTACTTTACCAACTTCATCCACCACTATGTTCCCCTACATAACCTATTTCACCAGACTTCTTCCAATGTGCATTCTATACTTCTGGGCATCTGCAACTGCAAGAGAGCCGTAATCTTTTTTTCAGTTTTTACTGGGAAAACAACTCCAAAAGAAAAAAAAAGTTCCTGCCAATTTCCATAGTGTAAATACTCCCACTATGGCCAATTTCAAACTGCTAGTAGGATGTGGAGTTAGGAAAAGATGTGCACATTCAGCTCTTGTGAGGCAGCTCTAACATATCACTACTCTCTTTGTCTTCCTCTAGAAATTCTACATACTCTTCAAGGCTCAGATCCAATGACTCCAAACTCAAGAAGACTCCTATGATTCTACTTTGCATTTAAACTCTGGACCATTCAAATTACTTTCTCCCCACTCTTCCCTCTTATAGGACATGGCTCATACTTACATTATAGCACATTTTTCATTCTCCCTTATAACCTAGAAAGCAGCTAGCAATACATCCCATCTGAAATGCATGATGATTTCCTTCCTGACACATTGCATTCTTGGCTTCTCAGGTCAGTATTCTCTATTACCAGCAGCTCTGCTTTAGATTTAGGACTATTTCATTATTTACTATGGTTGTACTTTTATTACTTTGTAAAGAAATCTGTAAGACCCACATAAACACATTTGCAGTATTCACTGGTCTCTCATTCTTTCATTCTGTATACAAGTCAAAGGAACATGAAATTCAACAAGGCCAACAGAGCTTGGTTTTCAGAATGTAAAACTCCTAGTGACCCAGTAACATAGAATTACAGAAATAGGCAAAATATTATCTCAAATTTAGCCCATAGAAATAACTTTTCCCTGAAGTTATATAATCCAGGTCACTTCCATCATTATACCTTATATAATCCAAAAAGTATATGTTTGGAAACCAGAAGACCTAAATTAAGTTAAAGCCCTGACTCTATGACATTGTAGCTGTATGACTTTGTACAAGTCACCTTAATCTCCCTGTGCCTCAATTTCCTTGAGTAGAAGTAGTAACATCTACCTAACACAATTGTTGAAAGTATTACATAGGATAATGCTTATAGAGTAAGCCCCTAGAAATGAGTGTTTGCGATGTTAGTAATTATGATAATATCACAAATTCAGTGTTTGTGATGTTAGAAATTACAATGACACATTTTCTAATCCATATCCAATAACCAGCGGTTCTAATGTGAAAAGTGTCATTCATTTTTTTGCTAATCTCTTTCCTGGCAGCAAGAGGCATCCATGAGGCAGGCGTGTGTATTACTTTTGCTACCATGATGATTCTTGAGCATAATTATCTAATCTTTGTGGTTACTGTACAGATGATATCTTCAGTGTTATCCTTAGTTTTTGCTTTAGTGTCCTTGGTATCATTCTGGTTGTTTTTGCCTATGTATTAGATTAATTTGGTTTGTCCACGTGGCTATTCTCTTTCTCCTTTTATTTAAGGGGAATTATTAAGTCCTTTAAAATCAACCCTCAAAATCTCAGCTGCACTATTTGTTCTCATCATAGTGCCTCTGTCCCCATTCCATTAGTGATATTTACTTAGGAAGGTCACTCTAATCCCACTGAGAGAGTCAGGACAGATAAGGAAAAAAATCTCTCGTTAGATCAAATAATGGTTGGAGTGGGGATAAAATAGAGATATGCTCTTTTTAATAGTATCTTCTTCACTTTACACCACTCTTGGATAAGTTACTTGCAGGTTCCCCTGCTACAGTAATAGAATTCTGTAGAATTCTGGTGGTGGCTTGTCAGCAACCCACAACTCAATCTCTGCCTCTGTCACATGGCGATCTGTCTCCTTTTGCCTCCTACTACTCCAACCTTGTCCAATTTCCTCTCCTTATAAGGACTCCAGTCATATCGGATAAAGGCCCACCCTAATTCATTTCGGCTTCATCTCAATAGGATCTCCAACAGGACCAAGGGTTAGGACTTGACATGTCTTTGTGGGGGGACATGATTCAATACATAACAGACATCCTCCCATAATGTTTCTGGTGAGAGTTTATTTTCATAAGCCAAGAGTGTCTCCATTATACCACTGTCCTGTTATTGAATTGTCAGAAATAAATGGCTCCAAATCATAACTGTTCTGAAACCAGAGTCATTTTTGGCAGGCAGCCTCTGCTATCTCAAGAGACAGAACTGACTCAGTGCCATCTATCTAACAAGGATAGATTTGTTTGATTATCTTACTACATTTTACAATTAGCTCATGTCTGAGTGTTCACTTGATTGTCACATGGTTCAAAGTTCAGTGTTCTTTAGGTATATTACTGAGGTATTTTCAAATGACCATGCTGGATGATGAGAAATACTTTCTCAGAAAATATTCTAGGCTAGTGATTCTCAATCTTTCCCACACATTCGAATTTCCAGGGGAGTTTTTTAAAAATCCCAATTCCCATTCTTCATCACAGACCAAATAAATAAGAATCTCTGGGGATGGGACCCGGATATAGTATTTTTAAAATAATCTAAGTGATTACAACATGCAGCCAAGATTGAGAACCAGTGTTATAGGCTAAAATGATTATGGCAATAGCCTATGGAAAATGTTTTGATATTTTATTTGCTTGTTTATAGCAGGGTGTTCTTTTTTTTACTATTTTAAAAGATGCTAAGATTACATAAATGTTACACAAAAATTATAGGGATTCCCATGTTCCCCACCTCCCACAACCTCCCACATAAACATCTTTCATTAGTGTGGCTCATCACCTGCAATGGATATACACATCTTGGGGCTTTGACACTAAGCATGGACCATAGTTCACATTGTAGACCACACTCTCTCCCACACAATTCTGCATGTTATATGCTGATGTAAAATGGCCTATATCTGTCATTGTAATGTCACTCAGTATAATTCCCAAGTCCCCAAAAGCCCCTGTATTACAACTGCTTTTCCTTCTCCCTGCCCCCTAAGCATCCAGTGGCCACTGGCTCCACATCAATGTTGTAATTTCTTCCATTGCTTGAATCACAATATGTCTACAACAGAATACCAGTAAGTCCACTCTAGTCCAGAGCCCTTCCCCCAATCCTGAGGAGTCTGGCATGGTGATGTCCACTCCACCTCCAAGTGAGAGGCAGCTTATATCCCATGGATAAGATGGATGGGATTATCCTGCCTGCAGCTGTAGACTCTCTCCATTCCCTGGGATGGCCATTGTCCATCATCATCTCCCCGCCAGGAGTCTTGGGTGAGTCCATTGAGCTGTAGAGTAGAAGTTCCAGCTCCACTGAGATTCCAGGCCCAGCTGGCACATGGGCAGGCCAAAGGCTCCAGTCTCTGGAAGTACACCTACAAACTCCAGCACCACATATAGGTTTGAATAGAAGGGACTGCTGGACTATGCGCAGGGAGGACTTATTTGAGTCCAACTCTGTCACTCTCAGGAGCACAGATTCCAAAGTAGAGCCCACTGATAAGGCATCAATCTCTGGAGCTATCCCCCTTTATATAGGATCTGGGTGTCTCCAAAGCCCTCAGGAGCCCCTCTGCGTGGAGTGATATCCACTTTGGTGTTCTATGTCCTACTGAGGTGTGCGTAAGCATTCCTCTGGGATGACCTCCCGACTCACTTTGAAGTCTCTTAGCCATATGAACTCATTGTCTTTACTTTTTCCCCCTTTTATGCAAGGTCTTTTTCCAGTCGTGTTGCCAGTTGGCACTTGGTAGTAATTCCTTGTTGCCAGGGATGTTCATCCCCAAGAGTCATGTCTGTGCTGGGAGGAAGGTAATGCATTCACATGCTGAGTTTGGCTTAGAGAGAGGCCACATTTGAGCAACAAGGAGGCTCTCAGGAGGCAACCCTTAGGCACCCCATAACAATAGGCTAAGTTTTTATTTCAAGAGCAAAGACTCATAAGGCTAGTCATCAATAACAAGAATCCATCAATGGAACATCCTCCTTAGCCAGACACTGCCCCTAGCAAGGTGTTCTTTTATCAAATAAAATTTTAAGTCAGATGTGATTGGCACCTTCTAGTCTGGTTCCCCCATGACCCCTTCCTCCAGGTATCATGCCATTGAGTAATCCTCTCCTTTTCAATGTGGGCTGAACTTAGTGACTCCCTTCTAATGAACTAATGCTGTTCATTTGAATGAATGGATGGATGGATGGATGGATGGATGGATGGATGGATAGATAGAATAAAAGGAATGGGGTATCACTTCCAAGATTAGATTGTAAAAAGACTATCTTCTGTTTTGGGTTCTTTCTCTCTCTCTCTCACTCTCGCTCTCTCTTGCTCTCTCTTAGATTTCTGTTTTTGTGGGAAGCCAGTTGCCATGTCATGAGGCAACCCTGTAGAAAGCCCCACATGAGTGAGCTTAGAAGTGGGTTTTCTGAGACCTATCACCAACTATGTGAGTAAACTGTTTCTTGAAAGCAGAGTCTCTGCTAGTCAAGCCTTGGAATGCTATGGGCCCAACAAACAACTCAACTGCAGACTCACGAATGATCTTAAGCCAAAACTACCCATGGCAGTTTGAGATTATTTTATGAATCCCTAAAAGAGAAAGATTATGTTTGTAAACTAATCTATTCCTCTAGGTGTGATACCCTCTGATTGCATTAAACTCAGCTGAGGGGCTTTGATAAGATTATCTGTTTAGATTGCTGTAGGGCTTTTTATTGGAAGATGTCAGTGAGCAGGACTCAGGCTGAGTCCCCGCCCCCTTGCTGGGTCTGCTATAAACCGAGTCTCAGACAGAGGAAGAGAGCTTTGCCATTTTTGATCCTACCATGTGACGATGCTCAAACAGCTGAGGTCCCAGGGAGAGATGAGCCATTTGCCTGATAGCTTACAGCTGAAATTGGAATGAGACCCGAAGCGCTAAGACTGATATAGGAGGCATGGAAAGAAACAAGCCTTATGCCAGGAGTGAGAGGACTACAGAATCACTTAAGCACAAAGTTCCAAGAGTCTGGAGTACAAGAGGAAAGGATGAGTCCAGAGGGGGAGGCTATTATATACCATATAAAATCCCTGCTTATGGGATCAGCTCCAATTCACCCCCACAGAACCTGTGGCAGCTATCAGCATATGATTTCTAAACCTCTGCTTCCTGGTATCAAGTCAGGGGCCTCAGTTGCTCACTCATCCACTTGTTTTCACAGACCAAGTATTGTTTGCTAAGGAAACCTGGGTCCTGCCCACAAGCCCACCCTAGTCCGAAAACCGCAATGTGAGGAAGCCTCTATTTAGGCCTCAGTTCTCATCACATGCTTCAAATGAACTAAGAAGTTGTCAAACCTGCCCTCTGCTTATTGAAAATTAATGATGATGGAGCTGTCCTGAACTAGTGACAGTTTACATTCTTGGTTGTGGCCTAAGAATTCACTGCTGTCCAGTTTATTAAAAGTTGTGCAGGGGAGTGGGTGTAGTTCAGTGGTTGAGTGCCTGCTTCATATATATGAGGAAAAGTTCTGCAGTGAGCAACAGTACACACAGAGGATTACTTGAGGATATGAGGATACTTAGAGCTGGCATTCCTTTGAATATGTTAATCCTATCCTTAGAACCAGCAAGCCTATCAGAGAGCTGTGTATCTAGGTCACATAGCTTTCTATTGTTATTTTTGTTCTCATAGAATTGACTTTATTGATATGAGCTGTGACATTATATGACACAGGCATTTTATGAAATATTTGCTCTTGTATATTTTATAATTAATTTATTTTTAATCATGGTAAATATACATAACATAAAAATCACTTTAACTATTTTAAGTGGACGATTCTGTGACATTAAGTACATTGATAATACTGGGTAACTTTCACCACTATCTATTTCCATACTATTTTCATCTTTCCAAACAAAAACTTACTCTCATTTAACAATAACTCACCATTCTTCCTACCACCAACTCTAGTAACCACTATTCTGCTTTCTTCTCTGTGAATTTGCTTACCCTAAGCATTTCACATAAGAGAAATCATATAATACTTATCCTTTTGTGCCATGCTATATGTTGTAGCATGTACCAGCACTTCAGTTTTATAGCTGAATAATGTGTTATCATATGACTTTACGATATTTTGTTTATCCATTTATCTATTGATGGATGCTTGGGTTGCTTCCACATTTTGGCTAGTGTGAATAATGCTGTGATGAACAATGGTGTACAAATATCTGTTAGAATCTCTGCTTTCAATTTTTGGGGTTATATACCTGAAATTGCTAACGTAGTAATTCTACATATAACTTTCTGAGGAACAACCAAACTGTTTTCCACAGTGGCTGTACAATTTTACACTCCCACCAAAAGTGTACAAGGTTTGTATTTCTCTGTATCTTCACCAGCACTTGTTATTTTCAGTTTTTTTTAAAAAATAAAAGCCATCCTAGGAGGTGTGAAATGGTATCTCACTGTAGTTTTAATTTGTACTTTTAATGGCTAATAATTAATTAACCACTAAAATTTAATAGCATTAATTTAATTTAATGGCATCTTTTCATATACTTATTGGCCATTTGAATATTTTCTTTGGAAAAATGTGTCTTCAGATCTTTGGCAGATTTTTTAATTGGATTTCTTGTCTTTTGGTTTTTGAGTTGTAGGAGTTCTTTATATGTTCTGGATATTAAACCTTTATCAGATATGTGGTTTCCAAATATTTTCTCCCATTCTTTAGACTGTCTTTGAACTTTCTTCATAATGTCTTTTTTTTTTTTTTTTTTTTTAAAGATTTTATTTATTTATTCATTTATCCCCCCCTTGCTGCTTGTGCTCACTGGGTCAGCTAACCACGCCATGGGGGCGGGCTTGCCTTCACCAGGAGGCCCTGGGAACCAAACCTGGGGCCTCCCATATGGTAAACAGGAGCCCTACTGATTGAGCCACAGCTGCTTCCCCATAATGTCTTTTAATACAATAAAAGGCAAATGTGTAAAATAACATTTTAAATCTATGTTAATGGGCATACAATGTATAAAGATGGAATCTGAAACAACAAAATATAGGGAGAGGGACAGAGATATTAGGAACAGAAAGTTTGTATACTACAAGACTTGGTTGGTACTAGTCAAACAGGTTATTATTTTAAGATATTAATAGCAATTACAAAGGTAACTACTAACAAAATAACTTAATAATATAGAAAAAAAGAAAGAAGAAAGGAATAAAAAATACACTACAAAAAGCAACTAAATACAAAAAACAATTATCTAGTAATTAAGGAATAAAAATAAATAAGATACAAATATCAAATTAGCTATAGCTAAATGGCAGAAGTAAATCCTTCTTTCCCAGTTTTTTATTGCCTTACATGTCAATGGATTAAATTCCCCTATTAAAAGGCACAGATTGATATATTGGATTAAAAGCATGATATATCTATATGCTGTCTCCAGGAGACTCGCTTCAGGTACAAAGAAATAGGAGGTTGGAAGTAAAAGAATGGAAAAAGATACTCCATGCAAACAGTTATCAAAAGAGAGCCTAAGTAGTTATATTTTTGTCAGATCAAATAGACTGTCAGTCAAAAAGATTACTTTTATACTGATAAACAATTAAATCCAGCAAGAAGACATAACTAGGGACATCAGAACAAAGTCACAAAACATATGAAGTAAAAATTGACAGTTAATTTGAGAAATAGATAGTTCTACAGTAATAGTTGTAGATTTGAATACATCACTTTGAATAATGAGTAGAATATCTAAACAGAAGATCAAAAATGAAATAGAGGACTTGAACAACACTATAACCAATTAGACCTAATGGATATATATAGGACACTCCACCCAACATCAGAATAAACATTCTTCTCAAGTACATATGGGACATTTTCCAGAATAGACCATATGTTATGCCACAAATCAAATCTTAATGAAATTAAAAATACTGAAATCATACAAAGTACCTTCTCTGATCAGAATTGAATACAGCTGGAAATCAATAACAGAAGGAAAACTAGAAAATTTGCAAATATTGTGGAAATTAAACAACATTTTATTAAATAATATGTCAAAGAATAAATCATAAGGGATACTGGGAAATATCTTGAGGAGAATGAAAATAAACCACAGCATACCAACATTTATGGGATGCAGTGAGAGCAATTATCAGAGTGAAATTTACAGCTCTAACACTATAAGAAGGAAACATCAATAACCTAACTTTACACCTAAAGAAACTAGAACAAGAAGAGCAAACTAAACCCTAGTAGAAGGAAGGAAATATTAAAGCTTAGAGTTGAGAATTTTTTAAAAAATTGGAGACTAGAAAAGTAATAGAGAATCAACAAAACCAAAAGTTGGTTTTGTGAATGATCAATAAAATCTACAAGCCTTTAGCTAGATTTACAAAGAAAAAGAGAGAAAGGACATAAATATCTAAAATCAGGAATTAAAGTGGGCCCATTACTACCAACCTTACAGAAATAAAAAGGATTATAAGACAGTTCTATGAACAATTATACATCATCAAAATTAGAAAACCTATAACAAATGGATAAATTCCTGAAAACATGAAAATCACCTAATCTGAAATAAGAAGAAACAGAAAATCTTAACAGACCTATAATAAATAAAGAGGTTGAATCAGTAATTTAAAAACTCCCAAGAAAGAAAATATAGGACAGAAAGGTTTCACTGCTGGATTTTACCAAACATTTAAAGCAGATTTAAAACCATTCCTCAAACTCTTCCAAAAAATATAATAGGAGGGATTACTTTCTAACTCATTCTATAAGGTCAGCATTGCCCTGTTACCAAAGTCAGATAAAGACAGCACAAGAAAATTACAGGTCAACATCCCTAATCCTCATGAAAATATTGGCAAACATAATCCACACAGAAATGGCATTTGACAAAAGCCAAAACCCTTTCATGATTTAAAAAAAAAACATTCAGATAACTAGGAATAGTTGTCTCAATATGATAAAGGCATTTATGAAAAACCCACAAGACTGAAAGCTTTTCCTCTAAAATCAGGAGAAAGGCCAGGATGTCCACTGTCACCACTATTATTCAACACTGTATTGGAAATACTAGCTAGAACAATCAGGCAAGACAAATAAATATGACATCCAAACTGGAAAAGAGAAAGCCAAATTATTCCTATTTGCAGATGACCTGATCCCGTATGTATAAAACCTCAAATAATTCACAAGAAAGCTACTAGTATAAACAAATTCAGCAAAGTTCTAGCAAGATAAACATGCAGAAGTTAGTTGAGTTTCTATATACCAGTAGTGAACAATTTGTAAAGGAAATCAAGAAAACAATTCTATTTACAATAGCATCTAAAAGAATAAAATATCTAGAAATAAGTTTAATCAAAGTGGTAAAAGACTTGTACACTGAAATTTACAAAACATTGCTAAAAGAAAGTTTAAAAGACCTAAATAAGTAGAAAGAAATCCCATATTCATGGATTGGAAGACTTAATATTGTTAACATGCCAATACCTCCTAAAGCAATGTACAAATTCAATGAAATCCCTATCAAAATTCCAGCAGCCTTTTTTTGCAGAAATAGAACAGCTTATCCTCAAATTCATATGGAATTGCAAGGGGTCTTGAATAGCCACAGCAATCTTGAAAAATTATGAACAAAGTTGGAAGATACACACTTCCTGATTTCAAAACTTACTACAAAGCTACAGTAATTAAAACAATATGGTACTGGCAAAAGGGTAGACATATAGAACATAGAATATAACTGAGAGTCCAGAGATAAATCCACACATCTATGGTTAGTTGAATGGTGCTAAGTCCATTCAATGGGGAAGGAATGGTCTCTTCAACAAATGGTGCTGGGACAATTAGAAATCCACATGCAAAGGATGAAAGTGGACACCTACCTCCCACTATATACAAAAATTAATTCAAAATGGATCAACAGCCTGAACATAAGAACTAATAATATTTAAAAAAAATAGAAAAATATCTTCCGGACCTTGTAGTAGGCAATGGACTTTTAAATTTTATACCAAAAGCACAAATAACAACAACAAAAACAGATAAAAATGGACTTCATCAAAATTAAAAACTTTTGTGCTTTTGTATTTTAGCAGGGATGTTGAAATAGTTCTCCAGTTTTAGAGACTAGGAAAGCTGTTATTATTACTTTTTTTTTTTATGGACACAATATCTTAACTGATCATTTCTCCCTTTTACTTTGGCCATAGGAAGCTCAGAGTCAAATTTATAGTGTAGGTCAGCAAATATACCATATTTTCTGGTCTCATTTTCTTCTTTTCATTTTTATTTTTCTCTAGTTTCTTCAGTTTTCTCTCCATATATTGCCCTTATGTTTGCCATATTTATGCTATGGACCATGGTTGGTGGTAATAGTCTGATGATATTATCTTACAATTTGTAACAAATATTCCACCACAGTGTGGTGTGTTGGTGAAGGGGCTTTGTATGGAAATTCTACATATGTCCATGATTGTTTTGTAAGTTCACAACCTCTGTAATAAAAATATATTTTTAGGAAAAAAAAAAAAAAAGAAAGAAGAAAGGAAGGGAGAGAGGGAGGGGTTAAAAGAGAGAGAGAGAGAATGGTAGTTTAAAAAAAAAAAGACTCTCTGCCAGTCTTTCTCATTAGTTTTAGGGACTATCTCATTCAACATAAGGCTGGGCACACAGTAGTTGCTCAGCAACAATTGTTAATACATTCTTTTAAACACCCCCTTCAGGTTGGGTCTTTGCTTCCCATGTTTGCTCCTGACAGAAGGGCCAGCCCTTAGATTTACTTTCCCATCTGTAATTCCTCAGAGATTTGATAGTGGCCAAGACTTTGTTGCTTGATTCTATTAAAGCAGAAAAGAGAAACAACTCATTTTTCAAACTTCTCTCACATGCCAGGACTTGTTTTGTGTCTTTTATGTGGCATATCATTTCATCTCCACAACCACCTTCTAGGCTATCTGTCCAAAAATAACCTAGATAAGCAGCGAAGCCATAATTTGAACTCAGAACTATCTAGCCCCCCCCCCACTCTTTTTCAGATAATGTTTTAATGCCTTATAATACATAGCATTTGATATTTACAAAAAACATAGAAGCTTTAACTTGTGGGTGTCTTAGAACATGAGTCTGGAAGAGTGAAGACTATGGACCCATCTGACAGATGAGCAAACTGAGGCCCAGAGGAGTAAAGCTATTCACACAAGTTCCCAGAGCTCTCTGTTTTAGATCATAGCGTTAACACAGCTCTTTAAGAGGCAGGAAACTTAGCACTTAGTCATGTTGGATTTGGTTTCCAATAGATCTGGTTTGAAGCCCATCTTACAAATTTATTCATTTAATAGTATTTATTAACTTCTATGTGCTGGACCTGGTTCAGGATGCTGGAACCTGAGAAGAAAATCATTGAGGCCTTGCTTTAATGGAGGTTCCATTCTAGTTTGGGAAGATGACAGATAGATAGATAGATATAGATAGATAGATAGATAGATAGATAGATAGATAGATAGATCAATCGATCGATAGATGGGGGTAATTCCAAATGATAGGAATGATGAAAAAAAAAAGTGAAGTCATGTGACAGAGGGTGATGGGAGGGACTACTTTGGATAGTAAGATCAAGGAGAGTCTCTGTGAGGAGCTGACAGCTGACTGAATCCGAATGATGGAGGCCTCCAGTTCAAACAGAGAGATCAACTCGTGCAAATGCCCTGAAGGGAGAATGAACTTAAATGCTTGAGGAATAGCCACTTACTGGTTGATTTTCCTTGGGCAAATGATTGCATTTTTCTGGGCCTCATTTCTTCATACTTGGAAATAATAATAACACCTTCTTCACAGGAGCTAGAGGATGGTAAACATTCAGTAAATGTTTGATGAATAAATAACACTGATTCCATTCTTTGTTCATCTCACCCATTGCTCAAGATCATGTCTAAATGGGCCATTCAGGTAATTTTTCCATCCCCAGGGTTATCTCTCTCTTCCATAATAAAATAAATAATTAAAAAGAGTCCAAGTCACGTTTGCTTGAGGGCCTTAAACAACGCAGTCACACAGGTGCAAAACTGCATTCAGCCAGGGCATCTGGGTTTGCCTTTCTGTCCTTGATCTGACAGCCTGGGTTTGCTCCCTGAGTATCTGCTATCTTAACATGCCTCCCTCCAGATGTAGGACATTAATTCTGAATCAGCTCCCCTTCCCCCCTCTTTCTCCTCAGTGGTTGTCATGTTCAGAGCAGATGATAGAAAGACTGAGTGATGAATGGCAGTCCCTTCAGAGCCCGTCAGTTTCATTCTCAAATCAGACACTGAAAAATGTGACACTGGTGCCAAGCCAGGGAGAATTAGCCGCCTCCTCCTAAAGGCTGAGATGATAAAAATCTTTTGGCCAGTATCACGTTGCTGAATCTTAGTAGGACACAATAACCCGGATTACCATGCTAATAACAATAGGCAGTATCTGTTGAGCACTTATCCCACAATACTTGCATATCAATAAAACCTTTTATTCAATATCCATTCCACAAATATTTATTAAGCACTCACTATGCGCCAGATGCACTACAAGATTCTGAAGTTAGAGAAATGGACAAAGTCCTTGCCCTGATGAGAGTTATATTTTCAAGAATAATAAACAGTCAAATAATATACAATGATTCCAGGCAGTAAGGGCTAAGGAGAAAGCTCAAGCAGGGACAGTGATTAGAGGACACAAAGGGGGAGGGTGGGTTTAGATTGGGAGGGTGGTCAGGAAAGGCCTCCGAGGAAGGGGCTGGTGAACAGAGACCTGACTGCAGTGAGGGAGCCGGCTATGCATAGATATGCAGGACCGCGTGGGAGGGAGAAGGAACCAGGGGCTCTAAACTGAGCCAAAGGCATTCTTCCACCTAGGTCTGGGGTAAACCCTGAGGGGAGAGGTCTTGGTGAAGAGCATTTCCACTCTGTGGCAGTTTCTCAAGCTCAGCAGCATTGGTGTTTTGGTCTGGGTAAATCTTACTTGTGGGAAGCTGTCCTGTGTGTTATAAGATGTTTAACAGCATCCCTGGCCTCAACCTGTTAGATGACAGTAGCACCCTTCTCCCAATTGCAACAACCAAAAATGTCTCCAGATATTGCCAATAGCCCCTTACGGGGCAGGGGGCAAAACTGCCCCGGTTGAGAACCACTGCCCTATGGAGCACACACCTCCCAGGGTCAACTTGTGTCTAGAAGCCTGCTTTATACACAGAGGTGGGCAGATATGGTGCTTGTCTTACTTGGGTGGTTGACAATCTGTAGGCTTTCCCCTGTAGGAAACAGCCTCACTACTGAAAATGTCAGCTAAGTCCTTGGTCTGCAAGTATCACTACAAAATGCTTTTGAGAAATACTTTAACCATGAAAAAAGAACATGAACAGAGAGACTCTTCTAAACTGGGACCAGGGATAGTGGTAAGGGGCAGGAGAAATTGGTCCAATCCCTTCACATTTTTAAAAAATATCTAAAGTATCCTATGAACTAAATAGTAGTAAGCAGTATCCCCATTTTACAGAAGAGAAAACTGAGTTGAAGTCACCTAACTCATTGCTTCTAGGTAGCAGAGCTGGGATCATTTTAAACTACAACTTTCTGAATTGCAGCAGAAACTCTCAAATCCTCTACGACATGGCCTCTTCATAATGCATTCACAAAGAGATTTGTGGGATTCTAAACAACTGTCATAAATCATATTTTCTTTAGAATTCACAGTAATACAACAAGATAGGCAGATAAAATAATATCTCCCCATTTTACAGGTGAGGAAACTGAGACCCAAAAAGGTGAAGCAGATTACCCATCTTCATAGTTAGACTAGTATCCATCTCTCTTAAACTCATGATCTTTTAAAACTGTTTTGCCAATACTAAGTGAATGATTGGGGTAAGAGAACTGTGGAAAGGAACATAGGGGTGAGTCCATGATGGGAGAGTAAAATTGTATTCAGGGGCTTGTGTGAACCTCATTTGCTTTTTTGTGGCCTCCCTCTAGCAGGAGTCCAAAGATCTAGGAGACAAGAAAGATACAAGAACCTCCCCCAAAAATCTCATTAAGGGTCCTAAAACTACGCCCATCCTCACCTCCACCCCCAAACTCACACACACAGCAAGTAATTTTTTTTTTTCCTTCTGAAGGAAAGTAAGCAGGACTCTGACTCCTAGAAGTCACACTGCATGCCTGCAACAAGGGAGAAGAAAATGGAAGGTCAGCAAGTTCTCTGTTAAACATCTCTATTAGTTTAGAAACCATGCTTGCTTGCTCTCTGTGTTTCTATAAATGAAACAGGAAAAACCTGTCCAGCAGGGTTCCAAATGAGGTCACGTGATGTGATAGGCTGTTTCCAAGAGACCACGATTTCAGCCGAAAATTTAAGGAAAATGATACGACAGATTAGAACACTCCTCTCTCTCCCAAGAGATGATTGCCCTGTCATGCCACATAATACTCAGCTGCAAGAATATGAGCAACCCCTTTATCATCTGTCCCCAAAGAAACTTCTCCACTGGGGCCTGTGGCTTAGTTGATTCTTGGACACATCATTGTGCTGCATCCTGGGCTGGCTGTTTTCTTCTATTAGAGAGCAGGGCCCAGATTCCATTAGAGCTAATCTGATAACTGAATAAAATTAGATCCTTACCTACAAAAACTAATGCAGAAACCAAAACTCAAAAAGGTGAAGTGGTTTGCCTAAGATCTCTCAGCAAGCTATCCATAAGCTCAGACTGGAACCAAGGCCTCCGGAGCCCCAGCCCTAGAGTCTCTTCCTCCTCGATGTAGTCTCTAGCACCTGGGTCCCTGGGCATAGCAGGCCTCAAAGGAGTGTGGTCTTGTGTACTCCATGCAATGAGGAGTTAAAGTTTTTAGGTATACTTCCAGAGACTGGAGCCTCTGGCCTACCTATGTGCCAGGTGTGCGTGGAGTCTCGGTGGAGCTGCAACTCCTACCCTACAGCTCAATGGACTCATCCAAATCACCTGACGAGGAGACAACCATGGGCAACGGCCATCCCAGGGAATGGAGAAGGCCTGCATCTGCAGGCAGGATCATCCCACCCACCATATCCATGGGATATAAGCCCTCTCTCACTTGGAGGTGGAGTGGACATCACCATCCCAGTCCCCTCAGGATTGGGGGAAGAACTATGGGCTAGAGTGGACTTGATGGTATTCTGTTGTACACATATGATGATTCTAGCAATGGAAGAAATTTTAACAATGAGGTGGAGCCAGTGGCCACTTGACACTTTTGGGGCAGGGAGGGGACGAGTAGTTGAAATACAGGGGCTTCTTTGGGATTTGGAGGTTGTCCTGAGTACCGTTGTGGCAACGGATGTAGGCCATTTTAAATCAGCACACACCACTCAGAACTGTGTGGGAGAGAGTGTGGTCTACAGTGTGAACTTTGGTCTATGGTTGGTGGCAAGGCCCCAGGATGTGTAAGACCATTGAGGGTGGTGGGCCACACTTGTGGGAGATGTTTGTGTGGGATGTGGTGGGAGGTGTGGGGGGTGGGCAACATGGGAATCCCAGGGGGTTCTGTGTAGTATTTTCAGTAATCTAAGCACCTCTTAAAATATATTTATATATATATAAAAAATAAAAAAAAAAAAGGAGTGGAAACAGAGAGATGGAGAGGTGAGGAATTTTCTTGTTTATTGTTTGTCATTTTTTGTTTACTATTATTGTTGAAATAATGAAAATATTCTAATAATGATTGAAATGGTGAATGCACAACTATGCGATTATACCAAATACTATTATTGTACACATTGAATGAATTGTATGCTTTGTTAATATGTACCAATAAAATAGATTTGTTTAAAAAAAAAAAAAAGAGTAATCCCATAAGACACACTTTGCCATCCAGATCCCTTTTCCTAGCATTTCTCTTGTCCTCTGCTTCATTTTTCAAGTCCTTTACAGATGCTCTCATTTCTAAGCAGGTAGGTCAGATCGGTCTCCCAGTGATGCTGTAGACTCCTCAATATCAGGGATCCTAATTGCATATACATTTCAAGGTATACATCGATGAGGATTTGCATGAAGCTAATGCAGACAATAAGGTTTCTGTGCTCCTCTTGCATGGGTTCCTTCCTTAATTTTGTATCCATTTTCTTAAAGTGGATTCCCAAAATTTATATGCATAAGACCCTCTCTATGTCTACTGAACCTAATTCATGTGATTTACAAGCTAGGCAATAAGGATAGTGGGTCTCAGCATCTCCGTTGCTCCCTCTCCAACCGGGGTCTTTTCACTCAGCCCTTGCTCTTAGTTCCTTGAACATACCAATTGTGTGTATGTGTGTGTGTGTGTGTGTTGGAGCTGGTTTGTCTTCCCCGTTGAAATATATTTTATAAGGGAAGAGACCATGTCTGTCTTACTGTTCTTTGTAATAAGCAAATTGCCTGGAAAATGGAGAGGGCTTGATAATTTTTTATTGGATGGAAAAACTAACGTGTTGAGGGACTATCAGTGATTTACAAACTGTGATCCCTGGACTACCCCCAGCAGCACCAGCAGTGACATGTACTAGGAACTTAGAGATGCAAATTCTCAGGCTCCAACCCAACCTATTCTATAAGAACCTTTCCAGGTAGAGTCAGCACTCTGCTTTCACAAGCTCTTCAGGAGATTCTGGTGTACGAGAATCTGTTGATAACCATTGTGATAGATAATGGTAGGGCTCTTCATACATTATCCTCTATACGCCTCCAGGAGGTAGGCATTATTATATCCCCATTTCACAGCTTTGCAGAATGAGACTCAGAAACATCGTTTCACTGAAGGTCAACACAGTAAGCAAGTAGATAAGCGAGGATTTGAATGCTGGAACGTCTGATTTTAAACCCCAAGTTCTTTCCACCATGCACATTTCTTCCAGTAGAGGGTTCCAAAACGATCATTTATGTGAAATCCCTTTGAAGTATAAGTAAAAGCACTATATGACTGTGAGACAGTATTGTCAATAGCAATAACAAAAACCTTCCTCAAAAGGAATACCTTTTGGCATACTGCTCTTGTGCCCAGTTCTGAGGACAGCAAACTTCTTGGAGACCTGAAAGGGTTAATCCACCTCCCAGAAGATCTGACATCCTAGCAGTGAGTCACTTGGGCACAGCGGAGAGCAGGTACGTGGGTGTATGAACATACACAGCGCAGCGGGCATGTGCGCACGTGTGCAACCCTACTGGGAACGAAATGAAAATAGAAATGGAGAGCAAAACCCCTTCCCTTCTGCCTGTCATACCCTGTCACCTGTCATAAATCTTAGACACCAGAGCTCTTTGGGCAAATGAGATTCTCCCAATCCATTGCATGTGGTTTTTTGGACACTGATCTAAAGTCTAGCAGTGAATTGTTCTGTGACTGCTTTGTGTCGTGCACGGGTATTAGCATCAGCCACCGAAGTCTGCCGTTGGAGAAAGAATAATACAAAGAAAAGCAGGAAAAGTAAGATAACTGGCTATTTATATCTACTCTGTCGGAAGTGGTGACAGGTATAATTACCGAGTAGAAATTACAGGGCTGATTCCAGTGGCATTCCTCCCGCTGTTTTCAGGAAGATAAAAGATTGAAAGTTCTCCTGACATCTCTTCAAAGAGAAAATGCTCTGGAATTTGCTTCCATTTATTTCAGATTGATTAAATGCAATTTCCTGTTGTTCATGGTTGAGCCAAGAGGGCATTCCTGGTTCCTCAGATTTGTTGAAACTTCTTTGAGGAGGGAGCCTCTTTTTTGAGCTCTCCTCTCCTCTCAGCAGACCCCCTTCCCCAGTTCTCAGAGGCTTGTACTCCAACGTTCTTTATGTCAAGAGAAAAACAAGCAATTAATTCAGAGAAAAATGCTACCAATTTAATGAACTATTATCCCAGAGGTATTTACATTTAAAAACAGAAAAGTAACATGAAGTAAAATCCTATGATATTAAAGCTGGAAGGGGACTAAAAACCATCTAGCTCAGTGGTTCTCAAACAGAATCAATTATCAGAATTACCTGGGATTCCTTTAGACAAATATCTTTCCCGAGGACCAACCCACACCTAATGAGTCAGACTCTTTCCCTAGAAAGATGCTGGAATTTCTAAGTTTATGAAGCTCCCCAGGTCATTTTGATCATGAGGCAGGCTTAGGGGCACTCAACTAGACCAAACCTCTTAATTTACAGGTGGAAGAAATGAATGTAGCAGGGTAGACACCAGGGTGAGGGGAGTGGGGCACTTGCCTTGAGCTCAAATTTAAGGTGCTGCCAAAAAAAACCTCAGTAATCAAGATAAAACATATTTTAAAGCAATGTTTTCAAAAATCAAATTTAATGTCCAAATCCATGATGAATAAAATAGCAAACTTTTAAATAAAACCTTATCAGTAACAGTGCCATGCCAAGTCACATAGTTTTTTTAAATTATTTTTTTGACTTGAGAATTTGTAGATTTACAGAAAAATCATTTAAAAATTCCAGCATTCACATATACCTTACTTCCCTATTATTAACACTCTGCATTAGTGTGGTACCTTTGATAAATTTGAAAGAATATTATAATTGTACTATTAACTATAGTCCATAGTTTACATTAGGGTGTATTTTTTTCCCAATATACCACCTCATTATTAACATCTTGCATTAATGTGGTATATTTGCTCTAATACATGAAAGAACATTTTTATAATTGTACTATTAACTATATTCCATTATTTACAATAGGGTTCATTGTGTTGTACAGTCCTATATTTTATGTTTTAATTATTACTATAGTAGAATATATACTTCCTAAAGTTTCCCTTTTAAAGACAGTCACATAAACAATTCAGTCTTATTAATTACACAAACAATGTGCTACCATCACCACCATCTGTTCCAAAACTTTCCAATCAACCCAAATAGAAATTCTGTACAAATTAAGCATTAATTCCCCATTCCCTACCACCAACCCAGACCCTGGTAACCTATATTCTATACTATAACTCCATGAGTTTGCTTATTCTAAATATTTCATATCAGTGAGATAATACAATATTAGTCCTTTTGTGTCTGCCTTATTTCATTAAAACTAATGTCTTCAAGGTTCACCTATGTTGTCTTATGAACCAGAACTTCTCACTTTTAATGTTGAATAATATTATATTGAACATATATACACATTTTGTTTATCAATATTCTTCAGTTGATGGACACTTGGGTTGCTTCCATCTTTTGGCAAATGGAAATAATGCCACTATGATATTTGTTTGAGTTCCTGCTTTCAATTATTTTGAGTATACAGATAGTAGTTGGATTTCCAGGTCATATGGTAATTCTATACTTAGTTTTCTGAAGAACTACAAAAATGCCTTCCGCAGCAGCTGTACCATCTTACATTCCCACCAGCAATGAATGAGTGTTTCTATTTCTCTACATCCTCTCCTACACCTATGATTTTCTGTTTTGTTAATAATAGACATTCCAGTGGGTGTGAAATGTTATCTCATGGTTTTGATTTGCATTGCCCTGATAGCTAGTGATATTGAGCAGCTTTTCATGTGCTTTTTAGCCATTTGCATATACTCTTCAAAGAAATGTCTGTCCAAGTCTTCTGACCAATTTTTAAAATTTAGTTGTTTGTCTCTTTTTGTTGAGTTATAGGATTTCTTTATATATTTTTGATATTAAATCTTTATTGGATATATGATTTCCAAATATTTTCTCCCATTGAGTAGGTTGTCTTTTCACTTTTATGATAAAGTACTTCGATGGGCAAATTTTTAAAAATATTGATGAAGTCCCATTTAACTATTATTTTCTTTTGTTGCTTGCGATTTGGGTGTGATTTGCCTAACACAAGATCCTGAAAACGCTTCCCTATATTTTCTTCTAGAAATTTTATAGTCCTGGTTCTTACATTTAAGTCTTTGATACATTTTGAGTTCATTTTTGTATGTGGTGTGAGGAAGGGATCCTCCTTCATTCTTTGTATATGGATAGCTAGTTTCCCCCGCACCATTCATTGAAGAGACTATTCTTTTCAAGTCTTGAAAGCCTTGTCAAAAAACCAATTGGCTGTAGACTTGAGGGTCTATTTCAAAGTTCTCAATTTGATTCAATTGGTCTATAAATATATCCTTGTGCCAGTACCATGCTTCTTTGACTACTATAGCTTTGTAATAAGCTTTGAGGTCAGCAAGTAAGCATCCTTCAACTTTGCCATTCTCTTCTATGATGGTTTTGGCAATTTAGGACACTTACACTTCCAAATAAATATGATAATTGGCTTTTCCATTTCCACAAAGTAGGCTGTTGGGATTTTGATTGGGATTGCATTGAATCTATAAATCATTTGGGGTAGAATTGACATTCATAACAATATTTAGACTTCCAATCCATAAGCATGTTTTGTTGTAGATTTGGGGGGACTTTTTCTATATACAGGATCATGTCATCTACAAATAATGAAACTTTTACTTCTTCCTTTCCAATTTGAATGCCTTTTCTTTTGCTTGCCTAACTGCTTTGGCTAGAACTTCCAGCACAATTTTGAATAACAGTGGTGACAGTGGGCATCCTTGTCTTGTTCCAAATCTAGGAGGGAAAGCTTCAATCTTTCACCATTGAGTATGATGTTAGCTCTGGGCTTTTTATCTATGCCCTTTATCATGTTGAGGAAGTTTCCTTCTATTCCTAGTTTTCTAAGTGTTTTCATCAAGAAAGGATGCTGGATTTTGTCAAATGCCTTTCCTGTGTCGATTTAGATGATCATGTGGTTCTTTCCCTTTGATGTGTTAATGTGATGTATTTCATTAATTGATTTTCTTATGTTGAACCACCCTTGAATACATGGAATAAAACCCACTTGATCATGGTATATAAATCTTTTAATGTGCTGTTGGATTCCATTTGCAAGTATTTTGCTGAGGATTTTTGCATCTATATTCATAAGAGAAAAGGCCTATAATTTTCTTTTCTTGTAGTATTTTTATATGGCTTTGGCATTAGGGTGATGATGGCCTCATAGAATGAGTTAAATAATATTCCCTCCTGCTCAATTTTTAAAAAGAGTTTAAGCAGAATTGGTAGTAATTCTTCTTGGCATTATTGGTAGAATTCACCTGATCCTAGGCTTTTCTTTGTTGGGAGGTTTTTGATGGATGATAAAATCTCTTTACTTGTAATTGATCTGTTGAGATATTCTGTTTCTTCTAGAATCATTGTAGGTTGTTTGTATGTTTCTAAGAATTTGTCCATTTCATCTACATTTTCTAATTTGATGGCATATAGTTGTTCATAGCATAATTTTATGGTCCTTTTTTTTTATTTCTGTGGGGTCAGCAGTAATGTACCCCCTCTCATTTCTAAATTTATTTATTTGAAACTTCCTTTTTTTTCCTTTGTCAGTCTAGGTAAGGGTTGGTCAATTTTATTGATCTTTTCAAAGAACCAACTTTTGGTTTTGTCAATGCTCTCTATTGATTTTTATATTCTATTTCATTTATTTCTGCTCTAATCTTTATTTCTTTACTTCTGCTTCCTTTGGGTTTAGTTTGTTGTTCTTTTACTAGTTGCTCCAGGTGTGCAATTAGTTTCTCCCCCGCCCCCCCCACACACACCTTGGCATTTTAATTTTTATTTCTTTTAAATGCCACACCAATTAGCTATCAGATAGTTCTGGATAATGAAAGTATTTACATATTGAAACAAAATAAATATAAAATAACTGAAAAACAAATTTGTTATCCATTGATTCATTTTGCATTTCCTGTGTTCATCTTCTGGTTCAACTTTCTTTGCCTTTTGTATATCCTTTTTTTTTTCATGCTTTCAAATCGCTTTTGGTTCTAGTTTTACCTACTATGTTTCTATGGGTTTTTCTTCAGTTGGTATAGCAAAAACATCTTCAGTAGGATCAAGTGGAAGAATAGTCTTTGGTTCTTTCTTTCTGTTTCTGCACGTTTCACTTGCTGTTTCTCTTTGTATTTTGCAACTGCGATGGATCTCATGATATGCCAATGCATGTTTGTTGACTGGTAATAAGGATTTTCATATAAAGTTGGTCCTCCAAAACTTCCCTGGAATATCTTTATGAGATTTAAGACAAAATGAGGTCCTATTTCTACAAAAACAGCATCTTCTTCTATAATTTGAAAGTTCCAAAACCATATCCTATTACCCAAAATAGCGAAAGTAAACACGTGGTCCACAAATGGATGGCTTTTGGGATGATACTGTTGTGTACAAAAAATCTGAATTAAGAGTTCTTTTAACAAAGTAAATGTGGTAATTCATCAAAAGCAGGGTCAAAAGACAAAAGAGGCCGAGAACCTTCCAAACAGTTTCCAGTCAGCTTTAGTTCAGCTAAGGTATGAATATTTTGAACCAGAAATTTAGCAGATGGCCCATGAGGTGAATTTGAAAGCCACATATAGAGGTCTTGTTTTTTCTTGGCTTCAAAATAGATACATTTATTGTAATTTTTCATTTCACAGACCTCATTAATAACAAATAATGTATCTTTAAGATCTATTTTAGTATCTGCTTTAGAGTGAGGCATCAACATTCATAAATCTTGAATTAAATGTCTTGTTCTGAAATTTATTCCTCTGGAAGAAAAGATGAGAAGCCGTTCCTTATAGTTCCACTTTCCCTTGCAAACAGGACCTGGGATACAGTCTCTCTCTTCTCCCTCAGCCTCCTCTGCCATGTCTAGTCACTTAGCCAGAGGTCCGGCATCTTTTTTACTTCTTTCCAGCCTCTTGGCCTGGCTTGCCAAGCCTCCATGATGCTTCCTCTTGGACATCACCACCTTGCCTTTGCTCTTTGCCTGCAGTTAGGTTTTTTGTTTTAACTCTTTCTTATTTGTTTTCAATGTAAGCATTTAGGGATATAAATTTCCGTCTGAGCACTGTCTTCACTGCATCTCACAAGTTTTGATATGTTGCATTCTCATTTTTGTTCATCTCAAGATAATTACTAATGTCCCTTGTAAAGTATTCTTTGACCTGATTGTTTAGGACTGTGTTATTTAACTTCTATATATTTGCAGATTTTCCTGTTCTCTATCTGTTATTGATTTCCAGCTTCATTCATTATGGTTAGAGAATATGCTTTTTATAATTTCATTTTCTCTAAATTTATTGAGTATTGTTTTTGACCCATCATGTGGTGTATACTGGAGAACAATCCATGTGCACTAGAGAAGAATGTATATCCTGCTGTTTGGGGGTACAATGTTATGTATATATCTGTTAGGTCTAGTTCACTTATCCTATCATTCAAGTTCTCAGTTTCCTTATTCATCTTTTGTTTAAATGTTCTATCTATTGATGACAGGAAGCCTCCAACTATTATTGTAGAGATGTCTATTTCTCTCTCCAATTTTGCCAGTGTTTGCCTCATGTATTTTGGGATGCCATGGTTAGGTTCATAAATATTTATGATTGTTATTTCTTCTTGGTGGATTGATCCTTTTATTAATAGTGTCCTTCTTTGTCTCTTGTAATAGCTTTTGAGTTAATGTCTATTTTGTGCAATATTAGGATAGCTACCTCAGCTCTCTTTTGGTTACTATTTGCATAAAATATTATTTTCCATCCTTTCACTTTCAATCTATTTGTGTCTTTGGGTCTAAGGTGATTCTCTTATAAATAACATACATTCTTTTTATCCATTTTGCCAATCTGTGTCTTTTGATTGGGGAGTTTAATTCATTAATATTCAGTGCTTTTGTTTGTTTGTTTGTTTTTTGAGGTACCAGGCCTGGGATTGACCCCAGGATCTCATATGTGGGAAGCCAGTATTCAACCACTGAGGCACATCGGCTCCCCTGAGTGTGTTTGTTTGTTTGCTTGTTGTTTTTGTTTGTTTGTTTTTATGAGGCACTGGGAGCCAAACCTGGGATTTCCCATGTGGGAAGGAGAAGCTCAACCACTTGAGACACAGCTGCTCCCCTCTTGGTCTTATATGTCTTTTTTTTTTTGTCTCTCTTTTCCTTTATTATATCCTCTTTTTCTGTATAGTTGATTTTTGAGATGTGTCTGACTCCTTTCTCATTTTTCTTTCAATACATGTTTAAATACTTTCTTTGTGGTTTCCCTGAAGAATGTATTACATAGTACCAATTTGAAAAGATGTCAGTTTGGCTTCAATAGCATACATGTTATTTGCTACCATATGCCTGTGTTTCCCCTCTTTATGTTGTTGTTCCACATTGCCTCTTTATATTTTGTATTTCCATTATCAGGAAATATGACTTTTTCTAGTTCAATTGTATTCTGACTCTTAGAGGAATTAGAGTAGAATTGTATATTGAGTATACAGTACTATTGGGTTTTGCATTTACCCATTTAGTTCCTCCTGCTGATAATCTTCATTTCTTCCCACTACTCTAAGCCACTTCCTCCTGTCTTTTCCTTTCAGCTTGTAGAATTCCCTTTAGTAATTCTTGTAGGGCAAGTCATTTGTTTATGAACTTTAATGCTGATGTCTTCCGTAAGAGTTGGGACATTTTTGGCCATTATATCCTCAAATATTCTTTTTGCCCCTTTTCCCTTCTCCTATTCTTCTGGGACACTTCTGATGTGTATATTTGGACACTTCATGCTGTCACTCAAATTCCTGATACCCATCTCAATTTTTTCTGTTCTTTTCTCTATCTGTTCTTCTGACTATGTCTTCTAGTTTGCTTATTCTTTCTTCTGCCTGTCCAATTCTGCTGTTATATGCCTCCAGTGTACTTTTAATTTCCATTATTGTGCCTTTCATCCCCATAATTCCTGTTATATTTCTTTTAAAACTTTCTAAATTCTTCTTTATGCTCACGCATTGTCTTCCTAATATACTTTAGCTCTATGTTCCATATTTTCCTACATATCTTTGAATTCTTTAGGAGATCTCTTTGAGTTTCTTTGATTTGTTCCAAATTCTGTCTCCTCTGAAATTTTCATTCATTCCCTTGACTGAAAAGCCATATCTTACTGTTCCGTAGTATGACTTGTAATTTTTTGCTGAGGTCTGGGCATCTGAGTATTTTGATGTGTTAACTCTGAAGGTCAGTTTCTTCCTTTTTTCTAGGGTTTTATTGTTGTCTGGCTTTATGTTAAAGCTCTTCTTTGACACTTGGTTCAAATTATTCTGGACCTTTGGAGTAGCCCGTATTTAACAGTTCACATTTTCTCAGAATTTCTTCTTCTGTTTTGCCCTGGATATGTGGTAAAATTTTTAAGATTGTACTTTTTGTGCAATTGTTTCAACCCCAGATGGAAGCTTCCTTTCCTCTGTCCCTTCTCTAGAAATCTTGATGTGTTCTGTTTGTTTTTGTTCAGAATTATCTCTCTAGATCCTATGATTCTTTTAAATTCTCTTCTTCATTCAATGCCCCCTTTTCCTTACACTTATCAAATATGGACTTTGTCCTGTCTTAAAGGGGCTCAACCCCCACCACCACTCCCCTTTTTTTTCTGTGAGATTATTCTGCCTCTGGTTTCTTCCTCATTATGGTATCCTGCCTGGGAGACCTAGATGGGATCAATCCATAAGGTGGGTAAATCTATAACAGTCTGTTGTGCATTTAAGTAAACCAGACTGATTGGATTGAGTGTACAAATCTCTTGCCAACAGTTCTGCCATGGTCTCTCTTTTTCCCCCCTGGGGGCCCTTTTGTATGTGGCACTCCTCAGTGGCTTGTGTTCTGCCCCAGATCTCTGTGGACTTGGGTCCCCATATATATGGTTATGTAGGGCTGGGGAAGCATAGAGGGATTCAGAAGTGACTGCTAAGGGGTATGGAGTTTTTCTTTTTGGAGTAATGAAATTGTTCTAAACTTTTTTGTGGTGATGAATGCACAACATTGTGATTATACTGAAAGCCATTTATTATACACTTTGGATAGATTGTATGGTATGTGAATATATCCCAATAAAACTGCTTAAAAAATAAATAAATATGCAAGAATAGCTAGAAATAGCAGCTATGTGTGGAAGGGGAAGCATAGAGAGATTATAGATGAAGAATTTTCCTATTTGTTTTTCTGTTTTTTTTTTGTTTATTATTATGGACATAATGAAAATACTCTAATAATGATAGAAGTAATGAATGTACAAATATATGATTATACCAAATACCATTGATTGTACACTTTGGGTGAACTGTATGCTTTATTAATATGTATCAATAAAATGGATTTGTTTTTTTTAACAAATGTAATATATATGCTCTTTTATCAATGAATCAACAAGATCCAGGAACATGTCTGTAACTACCATAATTTCAAAGTAGCGCTGAGCATAAGAAACATTTTGAGATATGTGCAACAACTCTAGAATGATATGAAAATATCCATGATTTTTACTGGTGACAAAGTCACAGGCATGGCCAATACTACTGTGGCTGCTGTTATATTCACAACTGAAGCAGATCTAAATCTCTAAGTTAGAGATTCGTAAAAATAAACTGTAGTATTTCTGCTATCCAAATTCATGGAAACCTTGAATGCTATCTGAGGACCTTTTTGGGGTTCCATAGAGGAGAAACTCTGATGTGGAGCAATACTTGTCAAAACGTGGTACAAGGCTGCGCAGAACTTCAAGGGCAATCAAATATCAGGCACACTGAAAATGTTAACTTCATTTTTCATTGAATTATATTGGAAGTGACCAATTGGATGTTAAATAATGTGTCTATGCTATATGTAGCCACAGCATTTTCATAAACTTCTGGTGGGAAAGCAAGTTGGTACAATTTGATCCTAGGGACCTCCAATGTGGGAGAGAGGCACGCTGTCACTTGCGCCACCTCAGTTCCTAGTTTCTGGCGCATCTTGCCTTGACTCTCTCCTGCATCTCTCTTTTGTTGCATCATCATCTTGCTGCATGTCTTGATGCACATCCGTGCGGGCCTGGGACGCACAGGCCTGGGCTCGCTGTGCAGGCCTGGCTCACCCACTTGCCTTTTTTTTTTTTTACCGGGAGGTCCCAGGGATCAAATGCAGGTCCTCCCATATGGTAGATGGATGCCCAACCACTTCCGCTTCCCTACTATGTGTTTTAAAAGCCTTGAAAATGTGTAAATGTACTTCGACCAAGCAATTCTTCTTCTAGAATTTATCTTCACAAGCTAATGAGAAATTTGTGCAAAGATTTAAGCACAAGGATATTCATGCCCAAGTGCATAAAGAAACAATATGCAGCCAATAAAAGATGATGCAGTTCCATGCTTATTGATATGAAAAGATGATAAACACAAAGAAAAGCAGTATACAGAGTATAAAAATAATAGTGGATATATATATGCATGTATGTATTTGCACAGAAAAAACCTTGGAAAGATATACACTTTCTCTTAGTGGTAATTTCTGGTGATTTGATGCCAATTTACACATATTTTTTTCTACAATGAAAGTATAAATAAATGAACATAAAAAGAGGAGAGGGTAACAGAACTACAGTCATATTATTGAATACTTATTTATCATGTTCCAGAAGATTATTTCCTTGGGAGAGTTTCTGTATTTACATATTCTTACTCATTCAAAAACTAGGTGCCAATCACTATTCTAGGGTGCTGAAGATGCAAAATTGAACAAGACAGACTGCTTTAGCTCATGGAACTTGCTTTCTAGTTCAGAGGCAGATAATAATATAACCAACAAATGCATAAACTTCAAAGTAGTGGGCAAAGATAAGTGCTCTGAAGAAAATAAAACAAGGTGAAGTAATAGGGAATAGATAGGGCAGGAGACATTTCTCTAAGTTGGAGGTACAGGTCCATCTGGGGAATTAATCTTTAAGTAGAAAGACAAAAAAAAGCAGTCATGTATAGATATGGACTAAGAAAACCACACAACATTCCAGGCAAAGGAAAGCCTGGTTCAAGGTCCTAGGGTAAGAATGAGCTTGGCATATTTGATGAAATGAAAGATCAGTGTGTTTGGAAAGCACTGGGAAAGGAAAGTGATATTGGGTGATGTTGGAAAAGTAGTCAAGGGTCAAATTGTTTAGGGTCTTAAAAGAATTGAATAGACATTTCTCCAAAGAAGATATACAAATGGCCAATAAGCACATTAGCCATTTGGGAAATGCAAATCAAAACCACAATGAGATACCATTTCATACTCAATAGAATGGTTACTATTTCAAAAATGGAAAATAACAAGTGTTAGAGAGGATATGGGGAAATAGAAACACTTGTTCATTGTCAGTGGGAATGTAAAATGGTGCACCTGCTGGGAAAAATAGTTTGGCAGCTCCTCAGAAAGCTAAGTATAGAATTGTCATATGACCTGGCAATCTCGGGTTAAACGTGTATTTGCACACCGAAGTTAATAGTGGCATTATTCATAATTTCTAAAAGATGGAAGCCAAGGAATGGATAAGTGTTCATCAACATAGAAATGGATAAACAAATTGTGGTATATTCATACAATAGAATGTTATTTAGCTGTAAAAAGGAATAAAGTTCTGATACATGTGACAATATGTAAGAACCTTGAAGACATAATGTTGAGTGAAATAAGCCAGATACCAAGGGACAATATTTTAAGATCTCACTTACATGAAATGATTTGAACATGCAAATTTAGAGAGTCAGAAACTAGAATACAGATTAACAGAGGCTGGGATCTGAGTAGAGAATGGGGAGTTAATGCTTATTGATACAGAGTTTCCATTTGGGATGATGGAAAAGTTTTGGAAATTGATGGTGGTCATATTACCACAACATTGTGAATATAATTAACATCACTGACTTGTATATTTGAATGTGACTACAAGGATACATTTTAGGTTGTTTTACTATGTTACCAGAATAAAAAAATTCAAAATCCGTAGAAATATACAACACAGTGAACCCTAATAGAAACTGTGTACTACAGTTAATGTTATAATTATAATAATATTGTGAGGGGAGGGCAAGATGGCGTTGGTGTAGGAGGACGCACACTGCAAGCTCCCAGAGCAAGGCGGATTGGGGACGGGGTCCTGCCCGGGGGTCTGTGCTGTGCACGCCTGGAGTGAGAAGCTTGGGACATCTATCTGCGCGGATCAGCGGCGTGAACCGAACGGTGGAGATTCGTGAGTTTTGAGGCTGCCGGTGGAGGTTGGCACAGGCGGCTGGGCCCCGCGGTTAGGGAAAAAAAAAATAAAACGGCCATTTGGAGCCGCGGGCGGGGCGAAAAAGTTTTATTTTCTGGGGAGCTGGCTGCCTGGCACCCCTTGGACCTTGTGTGAACAGAGCAAACGAGCTAGTCAGCACCCAGTGAACCGGAGGGGGGATTTTGGTCAGGGAACGCAGCTGATTTCCCTAACCACCCAGGGATAAGACCCGGGCCGCTGCGGAGCCAGGAGGAAGGGACACTTCCCAAAAAAGGGAGGGTTCGGCTGGAAGACAGGGAAGGGTATTTTATATTTTTAGATATCGATC
>JAKSZT010054012.1:977168-990527 GCA_026826555.1 Tolypeutes matacus
TTGGGATTTGGGCCACTTTGCAATGCTCAAAGACTCCTTTCAAAAATTTGGGATAATAATAGAAAAATAATGGGGATATAGAAATATATTATGAAAGCATCAGAACCATGCATAGCTTTTCAACAATCGTAGTGTTGGTGCAGTTATAATGTATTGATTCCTCATTCAAATACAATTAAGTTTTGAAATCAACTGCGTATGGATTCAGGCAGTTGAAAAATTATAGACTTCTTCAGTACCTAACAGATGTCCAAACTGTGTCTAGTAATGGTAGAAAAATGGAGAGGAAATTGTTCTACTTTACTTTAGACTAAATAAACCCTTTCTGGTTTCAAAAAAAAAAAAATAATAATAATAATATTGTGTCATCAACTGTAACAAAGTTACCACACTAATCAAAGTGTTAATAATAGGGAAAACTGTGTGTGTGAGGGGGAAATATGGAACCTGTATTCTGAATGATTTTTCTTTAAAACCACTAGTTCTCGAATTAAAGAAATAAAAACAAAAAGATAAAGATAAAAAGAAATGATTATAAAATCAAATAAATAAAAATTCTGATTCTTAAATTTGGACTTAAGAAATCATGGTGGGAAGCGGCTGTGGCTCAATCAGTAGGGCTCCCGTTTACCATATGGGAGGCCCCCGGTTCGGTTCCCGGGGCCTTCTGGTGAAGGCAGGCCCGCCCGCGTGGCGTGGTTAGCTGACCCAGCGAGCACAAGCAGCAAGGGGGGGATAAATGAATAAATAAATAAAATCTTTAAAAAAAAAAAAAAAAAAAGAAATCATGGTTATTTTTTGTTGTTGTCCTTCCTAGTTCTGTTTACTGAAAAGGCATAGAGGCAGTGATGCTCAGTAGCAATGAGTACACCTAATGCCCAGTTCTTGATTACTAAATACCAGTTTCATGGAGAAATGGCTAATTTCAGGCTTGGGCCAGGGAAAGATGGAAATGAGACAAGGACATGCTGGTGTGCCAGAAAGCATTAAAGTACTCCTTGAATGGTTATAATTCCAAAGGATACAGCAGCCGGCTGAAAAGGGCACTCGTTCTCCTTAGAGGAAACTGAGCATCAGAAAGAACAACGAAGGCACTGGATTGAAACTTAGCAACTGTTTACAAAGCATGAGTTCAAATTGATATGCAAGAGAAAAAAACATATTTTAGTCACCAGTGGAGGTTAATATGTTAACACCAGCCCATTACTCTGAAAACAGATGATGCAGAAGAATCAAGCATTTATCTAGACTTCTTTTACAAACTGTCTTTAGACAAGAATCGTCATTAGAGAATAATCCACCTAATAAACGCAGAAGGAATAAAAGAATTCAAAAATCAGGCCTAGAAATAATGGATCTAGGCAGTCAATGTAGTGAAAGATTGATGGGAAAATTGGAATGGTGGGATCAGGCTGATAGCATGTGACCCCTACAATGAATCTTAGCATCACTAAACTAGGGAGTGCCTCACCTTACATTCCTCATGGTATGATGCAATAGGGACTGTACAGAAACACCTGTGAAATATGATTACTTAAAAAAAAAAGAATTGAATCCAATCTCCTAATATATTTCCATAACTAACTACCAATTTACTGGTAACAAAGAGCCAAATTAAACCACTCCACGAGGAAGAATAGGTCAAATTTGGAATGTGGAGGATTCTAAATTATCTGCTTTCTCAAACATATCAGTGGCCTAGAATAAAGCAAAGTGGGGGTGCAGATTAACAAATATTCAAGGCACATAACAACCAATTATGTGTAAAACTTGTTATAATCTTGATTTAATAAAATCAACAATAAAAATACATCTATCAGAAACTGGAGAAATATGGTCTGGGTGTACAGTGAAATCAAGGAATTATTTATGGCTAATTCTGTTAGGTGGGATAACGGCATGGTGGTTGTATTTTTTTAAATGTCCTTATTAGTTAGAGATATATTCTGAAGTATTAAAAGATGAAATGAAATGAAATGATATGTGGGATTTGCTCTTAAAAGGCTCCAGGACAAAATCAAAACAAAAGAAACAAATGAATATGGGAATTGATGGAAGAAGATTGATAGCTGGGTGATTGCTACATGGGATCATGATACTATTCTCTCTATTTTGGGGTATGTTTGGAAATTTTTAAAAAAACAAAAAAGAAAAAGAATTTAAATCCACTCCATAGATGTGAGACAGTCATTAAAGATAGCTCATGTCTCTGAATCTTAAAACATATATATATCATTTAAGGCCAAGAGGCCACAGTAAGGAGCTTAAATATTATTCTGTGTGTATGGTAGATTGAATTATTGCTCATAATTATTTGTTGCATGGACAGTCATTGCAAATCTACACCTTTGAGATAGTCTCTGGGTAGGTGGAGTGTACTTCCTAAGCCCTTGAATTTGGGTTTAGCCTTGTGACTTGCTTTGGTCAATGAACTATTAGCAGATGTGGTGCAAGAAGAGCAGGGAATATGCTTGTGTAGTTAGGTTTGCTCTTGGGCTTATGTCATTACGATGAGAAGAATATGCTTAGGTCAGAAGAATGAGGAATAGAAGGAGCAGACCTAAACCAAATTTGCAGCCTGGAGCCAAGCCCAGCTCAGTCCAACTAAGGTCAGATCAGCAGAGCTACTCCATCCAAACACAGACATGTGAATGAGAAGAATGATTGTTGTTATAAGACACCAAACTTTTGGGTAGTTTGTTATGCAGCATTATTGTGTTAATAGCTGATTAATACAAGGCAGTGGAAAGGCAATGAAGGCTATTAAGCAGAGGACTAGCAAGGTCTGATTTACATTTAAAAAATAATATTGGCTGCTGTGTGAAACAATAGGTTACAGAGGATAAAGTTAGAAATAAGGAGAACAACTGGGAGCCTAATATATTTGTCCTGGTGAGAGATGATTATGGTGTCATCTATTGCAATGGAAATGACTAGGGAAGGAGAAAGTTTAGGATGGCAGGAGAAGGCATAAGTCAAGTCTTGCTAAGTTTCAGATCCCTGATAGGCACCCAGGTAGAGTTTCCAACAGTTATTTGAATTAGTCAGGAACAAGTCAGACTATAGACAGAAACCTGGGGGACACTGGCACAGGATAAGGACTCCTGGAGAATGTTTTAGGCCAGCGAAGTGATATGCCACAGGTGGTTGAAGGACCACCAACATCAATATTTATCTGGTCTTGTTTATTTATTTTTCTTAAAATATGTTTCAGAGCATTCAGGGATTTTCTCTCACATCTCCATGTGTAACCCTAATATCCCTTTGTGAGTTTGGATTCTAAACAACCTTGTTAGAAAGAAGTGGGAGTGAGGAAAGAGTACTTCATCTCCATGGTCAAGAAGAGAGAAGGCAGACTTATCCTGGAACTCTCGCAGTGGGAACTCTAACATCCCATTCAACAAAGCAGCTTTCCTCAAAATATGATCCCCAGAGCTCTATTTCTGTAGGATATTAAGAGTGTTATTTGAAAATATTAAGGCAGTACTCCTAGCATTCTGTACTATACACTTTGGGAAATGTATACCACACATTTCCTCATTACTCACCACACTGGGCATCCCATAAAATTGGTCCTACAGACAGGTGGCTACTGCTGGTTGGAGACCTTACCTCTCAAGAGATCTGATTCCATTTTCAGACACCTCTAGTTACTAGTCTCTCTTCCCTAGGACCACGATATCCACCTTGGAGCTTCCACTCATTGACAGTGGTGCTACCAATTATTGAGTCACATACAACAAAGCTACTCTATCTTTCACAGGACATGCCTTTATATTTGAAGGTAGTTTGGAGTCTACCCTCCTTCTAAAGCCTCCACTTCTCAGAGCTGAACATTCATTCCCTTCAATCATTTCTTATATATCCATCCTCCCCTGGGTCAGCTACAGGTAGCCAATCCCTTGTACTTCTTGCAGCTAGTTGTTTACATGCCCCTTACCCCCATGCATCATAAGGGCAAGTACAGTTGTACATACTTTCTTCCACACCCTACTGTGTCTAGAACCATGCCCTTGACATAGGAGAAGCTGGATGAACATTTGATGAATTGAATTAATACATATGAAGACAGCTATTGCCTTGTTTCTGTGTCTTCTCTTTGCCTAGGTCTTTTGAGAAAATTCTAGTCAGAGAACTGAAACTAATCTGGCATTTCACTTTGAATGAGATATGAGAATCCCAGTGGAAATCCTTAAAGCTTAATACAATGTAGGAGTGCCAGAAAGTTAAAAGAGGGAGGTCCAGGAAACATTCTTCTCCCTCAATTCAATTCCTCCCTTTTATTTGGTTCTACTGGGAATCATATTGCTTTGTTACCTAGCAGCATAGAGCTTATTACAGGGCAATTTAAAACTGTTTCACATTTGTCATCATTTGTCTAATCAGATCTGATCATAAATAAAATCTGCACACAATCGATTGACTTTTGTTTGTAATTAGAATCCATCTCCATCAGGAAAAGAACATTAATAGTCTGGCACTTTGCATGTGTTGATTTATTTGCACTATTTTTTTTGGTCATTTTCTAATTTGCTATTCCTTACTGTCTTACATAGTTCTGTCTGTCTTGATTCCCTTCAGCAAAATTCTGTCTTTTTTTGTGAGTTGCTATCAATCCAGGTGTCTTTGGTTGATATTTGTAGGTCATCTCTTCTCATTAATTCTGAGCATATCAACTACAAGTATCTTGCTTCCTTTCTATCATGCCAACTAGCTTAAGTTGTTTGTCTGGCACTACAATTCCTATTTTTTTTTTCTATTAACAGCAATTCCATTCCTTTGGGGATTCCAACTATGAGGTTATGGTTTGGGCTGCAGACCAGAACCCTCTATGCCTTTGGTTACAATAACAGATGCTAAAAGGAACATCTTGCCAATTTATGGTACCCATATCCTGGTCACAGGGTGGGCTCCAGGAAGGACCCATGACCAACCTTTTGAGAATTGTCCAAATGAAGCTGACAAAGAGGACCCTTTCTCCTCTCACCTTTCTAAGATAAAATTATGTAAGCTCAGTTTTGCCTGTGGCATGTGGACAAGGCCCATCTGCAGTGCAGAGAATATAGCCAATATAAAAAAGCAGAGAAGAAATGTTAAATCATAGAGAGACAGTCAACTGAAATAAAAATAAAGGAAGAAATAGAGAGAGAATGAGACAGTATGAGAAAGAGAGAGAATCTGAGAGAGAATAATGTTGATGTCATTTGAGTCCCTGGTTCCAGTCCCTGAGCTGCAGAGTTGCCCTGATTTCTGCAACTTTTCCTTTGATTATGTGAGCCATACCCATATCCTTCTTGTAAAGCTCATATTTTCTTTTAGTCAGATCAAGTTAGGTTTCTCTTAATGCAATCCAAGTGTTCTGGCTTTTGCACTTATATTATTCATAATACCACAAAATTGTAAACCACTCTTTAGTTTGAAAATTATTTCACTTTCATCACCTGATTGGATCCTTACAACAACCCTTGGATCCCTGGAAACAGTTAAAGAAGAGGAAATTGAGCCTATTGTGCAAATAAGAAAACACATGTATAAAGAAAATGCATCTAAAAGGACTTCTGACTCTTAGTCCAGTATGCTGTACAATACCCCAGTTACCTTCTATACCACACCGTATCTGCTAAACACAAAGCAGAATGAGACCCGCTGGAGAAGTTGCAGAGAAGCATATGGTACAATAGCTAGCCTGATCAACAAATGTATATAATTGAAGAGAGAAGATAGATTCAGGTACAATAGTAACTAGAAATGCAAAGGTCAGTTTCAAGTAGGGAGAACTGAAGTAATGACTATAGTAGTTTTGGGCTGGAGGCATCAGGAAAGATGGGGTTTGGACAGGGAGGAAGAGGGAGAAGGCATTTCAGGTCCCAGAAACAATGTGAGCAAAAGTATAGGAAGTGAGAATAGACAAAGTATACTGTGGGGACACATCCGGCTGGAGGGAAGGATGCTTCTAATTATAGATTGAATCTGTCCATTTCTCTCCTCCTTCACTGCCACCTCTCTGATCCTTTCATCTCTCATCTGGACTATTGCCATAGGTTCCCAATGATCCTCCCACATTCTCTCTCACATTGCAATTCATTCTCCACACTGCAGCCTGAGTGATCTCTGAAAAAGACAAGTATGATCTGGCCAATCTCCTACCTATAGCTAAACAACAGCTGCCCATTGCTCTTAAGATGCATCAGAGTTTATCCTTCATGTGGCTCATGTGGCAGCTCCATAGCCTCTCCAGCTTCAGCAGACAACTAGTTGCACTGCTCTCTATGCTTCAGTAACATTGAACGTCTTCCGGTTGACACAACGTACCATGTTTCTGGCTGAAGGGTTTTTGCATTTCTGGATTTCTCTGCTTGAAATGTTGCTCTCTCTCTTTCTCTGCTTCTTTCTTCATTCATTTATTCAAAGTGAATAATTGGGTGCATGCTATACACCAGAGAGGCAGGTTTAGGATAGTTGTTTAGAACAAGGACTTTGGAGCTAGACTTCTGTGTTGAAACCTGATTCTTATATTTACCACCTGCATGACCTTGAGCAAGTTACTCAAATTCTTACTCTCTCCACTTTCTCATACTTGTGCCTACCTCAGATGGTTGAGAATTAAGTGAGCATATAGTAAATCATATATCAATTACAACATAGAAAGTGCTGTATGAGTGTTTGCTATAACTATTACTATTACAGTTGAATCCTACTCACCTTCAGAGTATTGGGGTAGATATTATGTCTGCAGGGAAGCCTTCTCTAAGTCCCAGGATTGGGCTGAGTCCCTCTGCTCTATGAACCTGCTCAGTTTTTCATTTAATTGTACTCATCACACTTTAATCCATTTTCCTTGTCAGATTATAAATACTAAGAAGGTAAGGACCATGTCTGTTTTATTTACTGTTTTATCCAAAGGTTCTATTACAATGGCTGGTTCAGCATAGGAATAAAATATATTATTTGATTATGAGAAAGTAAATCAAGACCAAAATGGTGATTTCTGTGAAAACCAGAAAAAATGATTTTGGACTTCACCGATAAGCAATGGGGTGAATTGCTTTTTCAACTTCAGAAAATAAAAGCTTTTATGCTTTTCTGAGTTTAGAAGAAGCAAGGGGAATATTTTACCTTAGGGAGTTTGATATCCACAGCACCTGCATTTTTATTTATTTATTTTAAGATTTATTTATTTTACTTTTATCAATTTTTACCCTCCCCCCCATTTTTGCTGTTTATGTGTCCATTTGCTGGGCAATTCTCTGTGTCTGTTTCCTGACCTCTCTTCTCATCCTTCTCCTCCTGTCTTTAGTGGGATTTGATCCTGGGAACATCTGATGTGGGAGAGAGGCATCCTACCACCTGTGCCACCTTAGTTCCTGGTTTTTTGGCGCATCTCATCTTGGCTCTCCCTTGTATCACTCTCCTGTTAGGTCATCATCTTGCTGCATGGCTTGGCGGGGCCTGACGGCGCACCCACAGGCAGGGCCTGGCAGCACACCTGCTATTGGGGTCTGGGGGGATCACCTGCTCATGGGGCCTAACGGCACACCTGCTCGTAGAGCCTGGCTGCCCATGCACCTTCTATATTTTTCTTTATTTTTACCAGGAGGTCCCGGGGATTGAGTCCAGGTCCCTCCATATGGGAGACAGACGCCCAACCATCTGAGCCACATCCACCCCCCACCACCACATACCTGCATCTTTAAAAGTGATCTTACCAGCCCTTATCACCTGTAACAGCCGTGACCAGGACATCTTTGGAAACGTTTGCCTCCCCAATCTGAAGACATCTTGGTAATTCATTCTAATGGAAGGGATATGACAGTGCCCCTCTGAATATGAAGACCTTAAAAGATATCATGAAAACCAGGCCAAAGCATGGGACCTATGTTCAAAATAAGTGTCTGGAAGAATTTTAAATGTCAGAACAAAAGAATGAACATCACACAGCACCCTAAAAAAATGAGAAAGGGAGGCCTTCAAACAGAACTTGGCGACTTTCAATTCCATACGAGAGAGCAAAAAGGAAGACCAATTGCTCCCATGCCCTGTAGTCAGGACGTAACCCACAAAACCTCTGACTCAATTACAGCTATTTCATGCATGAAATGCTGCCCAGACAAAAAGATCTTCATGCTGTTAGGAGAGGATGTCCCTCCATATGTAATGGGAAAAATACCGTGATTGGAAGGTTAATACATCTGGTATCTTTCCCCTGGTACGCTGTGTGGAATTCATTCTTTAGATAAGAGTTTATTCAGTGCCCACTCTGCTAGGTATGTAGGAGATGGAAAGGTGAGGTTACTTCCTCCAGGGACGTCATAGTATTGTAGGGGAGATACACATATGTAGTGGAGGCAGCCCAGCTTGGTCCTAAGCTATAGCCACACCTGGGGTTCAGACAGATCTGAGGACTAACAAATTAGTAACTTAAAGGGACCAGGTTATCTTAATATGAAGTACTGAGAAGTCTCTTGGGAGAGAGCAATTCAGGTAGACAACGAATGGCAAAGCCTCAGTCAGTGGAGGGAAGTTGACAATTTTTAATACAATGGACATCCTCCTCCCACTTCCTATTCTCATCTAGTACACCTTGGACTCATCATGCCTGAGTCTCAAGGGAGGGAGGGAGGAATAGGTGAGTTAAAATGAAAGAAGAGCATTCACCAAAACTATGTAAGCAATTGATACACAAGCAGCATTGCTTTGGGACCCATGTCACTAACAAGAATAGATGCCACCTCTGTCTGCACTATGGCTTGTTTCAGCACATAGAGAACCTCAAACAGCATAGCCCATTTGGCACCTTGAAGGCACCAGAGCACCTAGGGTGAGGAACACAATGGAGGCTACAGCAATGAATTGGGGCGACAGTACTGGGCAAAAGGCATGATATGCTGGTCAATGTTTAACAACTGGCTCCACAGGAAAAGAAAACGTGTGCATATGCATACATATATAAATTAATTATAAATTTTACTGAAATAAAGGATGTGTATTATGTAATTTGCAACTAATAATAAAATATGCAATACTCTTTGTTGTAAACTCCATATAGCCAATTGATTCTCAAGGAATGCTTTAATTTGATTTTTGCCAAACTCTTGTATCTGTACAATGTCTTATGGTTGCAACTGACAAACAACTGTAGCTCCAACCTGAATGTTAGTTGATATTTTCTTCATGCTAATGAGTACGATGAACGTGAAACAAGGAACTTCACTCCTTTGTCAATAATAACTTCTTTACTGAACTGGAGAATGGATTTTGAATGCCAGAAGATATTTCCTCAATTTTTGTGTTATTCACAATCTAATGATTATGGACATAACATGCTTTTAAATATAACCTGCATTATTGACATTTTCCCTACCACTTCCTAAAATCTAGACAACCAAAAATCATAAATCAAGTTCTGATTTTTAGAGTTTGCCCATTTCCATGAGGAAAGTACGCTCATTAAGGCCAGTTTCAAGCTACAAATTGATGTCACTGAAGGGAAGTTGGGAAGAAATGTGCAAAGAGACACTATTATACAGTATAATATAATCATATAGACACAATCGACATCAGGAACCTCAGGAACACAGATAATAATAATGAAATATAGTAAAATACTAGGCAGTGATGAGTTTTGAGTATTTATTACCTTCATTTTTAACATATGTACTTTTTCAGTTTATATTATGCAATTTTTAATAATGACTGTGTTTAACAACTAGCTTCAAAATTCCTGGAAATTTAACATTCCACTGCAATACAAGCTGGCTGTAGCCCACCACTGCATTAGGCAGACACGGAGATGTGCCATCCAGACTCCCTTTTATGAGACGACTCACTGACTATCTATGAGGAATGAGCTTTGTGAAGAGCCTTCAGTATCTTCTTCAGTTTTCAAGCCAAAGTCACAGTATTCTTGGGGTGGTCCTCAGCATATACTGAGCAATTAGGGGTATAAGGGCCAAGCCATTTCTTCCCAATGGGGGACTTCTCTGATAGCAATCTTTGCTCTGGATTTTCCCTTTGGGCTGGTAGAACTTTGTCAGGTTGGCACCACAGTCTAATAATTCCCCCTGCTCCAGCTTGTGTCCACCCTTTTCCTTTCACAGGTGCTACTCCCCTATAAACCTCTTATATTCCCAACTTCATCTCATTGTCTGACCCCCAGAAAACCCAACCTACAATGAAGCCTTATAGTCAGAGGGAAAGAAACTTCATGCAGTGTTACAGAGAGCCAAGACTCCAAGAAGTGAAGATCACCAAGGGGGTAAGCTGCAGAGGAAGCAGATGGTACCTATCAGGTGAAACCTGAATAGAAACATCATATTCATGAGTAAAAGTGAGATCCCCCTGGGATCTCTAACAAAGAAATGAGGGTACAATTTTTCAGGGACTGGGGTACTTAATATGACATTGTCCATTCCCATATTGAATAGCCAGCATGGAAAATGCAGGTAATTATAGGCCAATATGACAAGTACTCTGCAGGTGGTATGAATCAATTGCTTTCAAACCTGAAAAAAAAAATCACTAAATTAATAGGGGAGTCAGAGGAGGCTTAACAGAGGAGATGCTATTTAAGCTGGGTAGGAATTTGATAAGTAGGCAATTTACTGGTACAAGTTGGGGGGGGTAGATTAGAGCTGATGCTAAGATATAATAAATGGGGGAGAGGGCCAAGATGGCGTTGGTGTAGGAGGGCACACACTGCAAGCTCCCAGAGCAAGGTGGATTGTGGACAGGGTCCTGCCCAGGGGTCTGTGCTGTGCATGCGTGGAGTGAGAAGCTTGGGACATCTATCTGCGCGGATAGGCGGCGTGGACGGAACGGTGGAGATTCGTGAGTTTTGAGGCTGCCGGTGGAGGTTGGCACGGGCGGCTGAGCCCCACGGTTAGGGAAAAAAAATAAAATTAAATAAAATGGCCATTTGGAGCCGCAGGCAGGGCGAAAAAGTTTTATTTTCTGGGGATCTGGCTGCCTGGCGCCCCTTGGACCTTGTGTGAACAGAACAAAGGAACTAATCAGCACCCGGTGAACTAGAGGCGGGATTTTGGTCGGGGAACAGAGCTGATTTCCCTAGCCACCCAGGGATAAGACCCGGGCCGATGCGGAGCCAGGAAGAAGGGACACTTCCCAAAAAAGGGAGGGTTCTGTTGGAAGACAGGGAAGGGTATTTTATATTTTTAGACATCGATCTGGCTGCCTACACCACCCCATAGCTTTGGGGAGCAGATAAGCCGACCTGAAGCAGCATTAGGCTGAGAGCAGACGCGAATCTGCACTCAAACTGATTTACTGAGCAGCCCGGTGATGCTGGAGCTCGACACCAGAAGGGGCGGAATCCGCCGTCTTTAGCATTCCTCACTGACTAACAACAGAGCTACAGCTAACCTGGGGAGTCCGGAAAGTGGGACTTGCTTGATTAATTTCCAGGGGCCCAGCTAGGGTCCCTTCCGTAAGGGGTTTGGTCTAGAGGAGGAATTATTTTGGGTCCTGCATTGGCTAAAAAAATAAAAATTAAAAAAAAAAAGTGAGGTCACCTCAACAAATGAAAAATAAATTCTTTTTAATTTAGTTTAATAGCTAAAAGCTGCTTCAGGACCTGCATATAGAACCCTGTGGGGAAATTCATTGATAAACACAAGTAGGCAGGAAGGATCCACGTGGACCCTAGGGGAATCATTGACCCCCCTTAGCTCTATTTGACTGCTTGCCTGTGTGGATCTCTGGTTTCTCTCTGTTACTTTCTGGTCTATTGCTATTATTTCCTCTTTCCTCCCCCCTTCCTTTTTCCTTCTATTTTTCTTTTTTTAAATAGGTGCTGCCAGCTTGTCGCTTCTTTGCTGGGCTTCTTTTTCAGTAATTTCCCACTCGCTGTAAATATTGATTCTGTATTACAAACTATCGCTTATCCTTCCTGCATCTTTCTGCCTTCTGTTTTCTGTTGTGGCTCTTAGAGACAAAATTTTTTTATAGGCCCACAACTTAAGGGTGTCAATTTCTATTCCATCTATTTTGTTTTCTTCTTCTTTTTTCTTTTTTTTTTTTTAATTAGTATTAACTTTTTCCTTTCAGACCTTTCTTTACTATTTCTCTCTCTCCTCATAATTCTAGCCTTCTAAATCACTATATATATATTCCTCCATTTGTTTTCCCAGTTCATTGTAGGAACTCCATATTTTTTCTTAGTACTCTACACTGCCTACACAAGTTAAATATTCATCTCATTAAGTCTCATTTTGCCCCTCTTCTAACTTTTATCAATATTTCTATTATCCTTCTGCCTTCCTTACATCTTTTGATTCCTTTGGCCCTAACCTTTTGCCTTCAAGGGAATATAGAAAGAAGCAAGGAAATAAAATAAGAAGAAAAACTGTCAAAGAGAAAACTTAACTCACACGCAGAACCAACAGCTAAATAAAATTCTAGAGCATAGAGAAAAGCTAATCAAACCCATCAAGATAATATGATGACTAGAGGGCAACAGAAAAATTCAAATGACTCTGAGAAACTGGAAAATATGGACCAGTCCAATGCATAAAATAAAAACCAGGAAGCAATGCAGAACATCGAACAACTAATCAATCTATCCAAACAAATATCATGGACCAACTTAAAGAACTGAAGGAAGAGATTAAGGATATAAAGAAGAAACTGGGAGAACATACTGAAGAAATAGTTAACACGCCTAAAAAGGTAATGGATATGATGGTGAACAAAGGCACAAGTCAAGAAATGAAAAAGACGCTGGACTCACATGGCAGCAGATTTGAACAGGCAGATGAAAGATTTAGTGATATGGAAGACAATACAGTTGAAATCAAAGAGATTGTAGAACAGATAGACAAAAAGATAGAAAAAATCCAGAATGGTCTCAGGGAACTAACCGATAATACAAAACGTACAAACATACGCATTATGGGCATCCCAGAAGGAGAAGAGAAGGGAAAGGGAACAGAAGGAGTGTTGAAGGAAGTTATGGCTGAAAACTTCCCAACTCTGTTGAGAGAGATGGATGTGCAGATCCAGGAAGCACAGCACACCCCAAATAGTATAATTCCCAACAGGCCAACTCCAAGACATATACTTGTCAAAATGTCCAATGCTCAAGACAAAGAGAAAATACTCAAGGCAGCAAGAGAAAAGAGAACCATCACATACAAGGGAAGCACAATAAGATTAAGTGCTGATTTCTCAGCTGAAACCATGGAGGCAAGAAGACAGTGGTATGACATAGTCAAAACACTAAAAGAAAAAGACTTCCAGCCACGAATTCTCTACCCAGCAAAATTGGCATTCAAAAATGATGGAGAGTTCAAAATATTCACAGATAAACAGCAATTAAGAGAGTATGTCAAGAAGAAACCAGCA
>JAKSZT010054012.1:1000527-1010584 GCA_026826555.1 Tolypeutes matacus
GAGTTTTTGATGCTAGAGTTTTTGAGCTGGAGCCCCAGGAAGTAAGCACACAGAGGAGCTTGGTCATGAGGAAGGAGAGAAGGCCCTGGGAAAAGAGATGAGCTGTTTGCCTGCCAGTTCACAGCTGGCCTTGTGGAGAGAGGCAAAGCCTAGAAAGCCTCATAGTCTACAACTGACCTTGTGGAGGAAACAGAGGCATTGAGCCGGGAGAGAAACGGAGTCCCGGGAAGAGATGAACCCAAGAAGCCTGAACCCTGGTAAATGTTGGCAGCTGTCTTGCTCCAACACGTGGCAACAGAATTGGTGAGGGAAGAAACTTATGTTTTATGGCCTGGTAACTGTAAGCTTCTACCTCAGATAAATATCCTTTTATAAATGCCAACAGATTTCTGGTATTTTGCATCAGTAGTTGATTAAAGAAATAATGGCAGCTTCTAGACTATGATTTCTCAATAACGCAAATGTCCAGCTAAAATTCAGCTGTTTCATTAAAACTGACATTAGGTTCAACATCCAATCTATTGGAAGTTCTTCCTTTTTTCTCCCAGAGAGTGCAGCTTCCCTGGAATAAACAAGGAGGAGTTGGCTGCCCCAGAGAGAAATAAGCAAGAGTATCTCTTGGGCCAAATCCATACCAATGGTTGGTATTTTTCTTAAGCTGATGGACTACTTCTAGAAAACATATGATTTTCTAAAATAAACGTCTTCACCTAGCCAAAGAGCTCAGAGGGGAGACTAGGGCAAGAAATTCAATCCCACTTCTCAGGAGTAGAAATATCTCTGGACCACTTCGATAAAGCTTTACTGAACTCTCCTCTCTATTCTCACAAAAGAAAATGATCTTAAATCAGGACCTAGAATAGAATATGAAGGGAAGATTGTTCAGGCCTTATAAGATACCCAATTTCAAACACCACATGGATTTGTGGGTACTTTTCCCCACAATCTTCTCTTTGGCTATTACTCAGGAAATGAGATTTCAAATGAGCTCAATTGACTTGCAGAATTTAATGCAATTATTTCCCCGAAAGAAATCATAATCAGATCCTATGGACCACTCAAAATCTCAGCTATGAAAATACAAACCATTGTTTTTGTTCTTTGAATATTATTCAGGCTCCCTTTTCTCTTTGGTGCCTGCAAAGAAATAATCCAGATTCTTATGGAACTAATCTGCATAACTGCAGAGGATGAAAACCTAGTTGCAAATGCTTAGAAAGATGTTTTGCAGCAGAAATCCAGCCATGGACCATTGTGTTTCATCTATTTAGGATTGAATATTTGTCACTCAACTTAAGCAATATGTCTAAATATTTAATCTGGGTTGAATGAAAACAAAATAACTTGGCATTTATGTAAACAAAAATATGGTGATAATTGTTACTGACCAGAACTGATTTATCTCTGTTAAGGGATGGGCATTTCAACATGCAGTGTTGAGTTAAACTTTCAAATTTATCAGTTGCCAACTTGTTGGGTCCAACTGCTTCAAATCACTAAGGATTCAATGAGAATCTGTTTCATCCATTGCTCCAAAATGTCCTAGAGCTTTGTTCAACAATACTTTGCTGATAAATGTGATGTTAGAAAAGCATAGAAGTTCTGAGCATGAATTTAGAGTTCAATAAATCTGGAATCAAGTGCTCAATTTTATATATACCAGCTATGTGACCTTGGATGAATTACCTAATTCAGTTTGGTCTCAGTTTTCTTACTTGGGGATACCCTTTCCCTTGCAGGGTTCTGGGAGAAGTAAATAAGATAATGTATGTAACATCCATAGCATGGTGCCTGGAGCATATCAAGCATTCAAATAATAAATGTTATTGTCTTTAGCCAGTTAAAACATGCAGTAATTTTAATGTTTATATAATACAGCAAGTGAAATTCCCAAGAAGGAGATGTAGCAAAGTGCTTATTTCTACTTTGACAAAGTTCTGACCCTGGATGGGCAAGTTGGGGGCGAACAGAATATGACCAGCTGCTCTGTGCAGATTCTGAGTGTGTTGTTTGTAGAGCAGGGACAAGTAGAAGACAATAGCAGTATTGGCATCTACTCTATTACAGCAAAGAAATATTCAACAACACAGCCTACAAGTAGCTTAGAAGGCACCATTGGGCAATATAGACTGAACTAGAACATTGAGCAATTCAGAACAATATAAGGGCAATTCTGGTCCACAGAGCCCTGCCTTGAGCACAGAGAACATTAGATTTAAATATGGAGCAAGTGGAATCCTTCATAAGAACTGGGGATGGAGGCACTCTAACATGTTGTACCGTGATAATCATGTTTCATTTGAGGCTTCTTGGTTGAGTCCAATACTACTTTGTGAAATCTACTGTCCTGCGTCCTTCCACTCAAATCTCCCCCATTCTCCGCTCACATAGTATTTTTACATCTCCATTTTACCACTCATCATACTGGATTTAAAGATCTACTTTTCCAAACATCTTCTCCCTGAGACTGTGAATGCCCCAAGGGCAGGATCAGGGATCATGCTTGTCTCTCTTCAGGGTCCCAGAAACTTACGTTCTGTCTACAACCGAATAAAAAGGTAAGCATGGTAAGCACATCTGTATTCACTGGACAAATGGGGTAAATGAAACTGATGATGACAATGATGCTGCTGGCAGCAACATTATTATAATATCATGAGTCACAATCACCACCATTTGTAGAAGCCTCACTATGTGCCAGGCATTGTGCTCATCTCTTCACACTCATTATCTATTTTAATCCTTACAACCACTTCTTGAGGTAGGTGTAGGCATATTAGCCTCATTTTACAAGTAACAAAACTGAGATTTAGAGCACAAATGACTTGCCCATTTCATACAGCCATGAAGTGGTAGACCTGAGATTTGAATACAGTTCTATATGACTGAAAAGCTGTATATTTATAATTTTTGCATGACTTGCAAGTTTTGTGTAACATATCTAATGAATACCTTGAAGGCAAAATTTTGTTAGGACCTCTTGGACTATGCACAGAATCATGATTTGAATCCAGGATTTTGATAAAGAACGGAGTAGTCTGCTATACCATAACTAATCATTCTGTCCTATCATTTGTGACAATACAAAAGTAAGAACACCACAATTTCTACCTGTCTGCATTGGAGCATGAACAGCTTCATATGAGAATGGATATAGATTTGGACTAGACTATAAGGGGGGTCAGGAAGCTCTGTCTGTGTTCAGATACCTGGGACATTAACTGACAGCAAAGGGTGGAGAAGGAAGCAAGCATATTAAAGCTGATCTAAGGAAGGCAGTAATGAGCATATCGACCATGTCAGTGGGTACCTAAGAAGAGGCAAAGGCCCTAAGTAAGAGACGGAATAATAATAATAATAATAATAATAATAATAATAATAAATAATAATAATAATAATAAAGGCATAGCAAATAAAAAGTCAGGGCACTTGAATCTAGAGACAATTTCTGGGTTCTGGGGCTCAAGAAAAACTCCCAGCACAGCTCAGCTAAACCATGCAGGTGGAATTAGGTGACCTATCACCTGGCTAAGGTGGTGAACAGAGGCAGCCAATGAAGAAAGGCAGCTCCAGGTGAGCAGAACCTGGCACTATTCCTAGGTCAGTGTGTCAAAAAACATGACCCCTAACCTCCTGCTTCAGAATTATCTTGGATGCCGTTAGAAATGCAGAACTGTGGCACCCTTACTAGTCTTGCTAAAATGGATTCTCTTGGGCCTTTCGCAGGGATGGGAATCCAGTTGCAGAGAAACAATATTTTATTAAGCACCTGAGATGATTTTTCTGCACACTGAATTTTGAGAGCCAGCGTCTTTGAGGCAGAAAGTTGAGGTGAGGTGAACAGGCTCCCCTAGGGCACCAGCTACTTCCCCGCAGAAGTACCATGGACTAAGATGTCTCAGGATTATGCAGTCAGTAACCAAGGAGCTTTGCTGCTGTTTACCACTATGCTCCCCATAATCCATCTTCCAGGACACTTATACCTTCCTCCCTCCATCCTCCCTTCCTTCTTTCCTTCCTCCTCCTTTCCTCCCTCCCTCCCTCACACTCTTCTTTTTCTTTGATTCTTTCCTTTCTTGTTCTCTCTTTGTCACTGTTCCACACTCCTTCCCTTCTTTTTTTTCTTAATTTCATTCTTTCCTTCTCTTTATTTTCCTAGATATTTATCATCCATTATGTGCAGGCATTGTGCTAACTAATACAGAGGGGATAGAGAGGGGACATTTATTGTGCTAACTAATACAGGGGGATACAGAGGGGACATTTATTGGCCCCTACATTCTAGGAACTTACAGTTTACATGGGCGATAATATTGGGACATCAACAACTAGATTTCAAGGTGAACTATTCCCAGAGTCTAAACGGAAATGTATATGTAGCTCTTGGAGCATTTAGAGAATAAATGAAGTCCGTCTGACTAGGACCAGATAAAGGTACAATCAAGGAAGGCTGCCTGGAAGAGGGTGCTTGATTGGACCCTTAATTACAGGTAGAATTTGGATATGGGGAAAGGACATTCAGACTGGAAGAAACAATGTGAACCAAGTCAGGGAACCTGGAGAGTGAGGGCCGGGTAGGACCAATTCTGCTTGGCTCTAGCAGAGATACTGAAGTGGGGCCTAGTGTGAAAAACGTAGGCAGTTTCAAGCATTGCTATGGATTCAATGAGAATCTGTTTCATCCATTGCTCTAAAATGTCCCAGAGCTTTGTTCAATAATACTCTGCTGAGAAGGAAAGAAAAATATAGAAAAGCTGTCCAGGACTTATTAATCTAAGGTAGAAAGATCTCACTGTACTGAGTTTTAGCAAAATAAAAAATGGTTTGAGGAAAGAGTAGCAATGACATTTACATTAGTTGTAGCTAATGTACATTGATTGGATTAAATATGACATTATGAATAAAAAAGGCCTCTGATGGAAAATGAAATGGCATTGCTTTCATGGAGGAGGTGGGGAATAAAGTAAGAGCCTGGATTCTGTTTTGCCTGAATTCTCTGGGTTTAGTGGGAGTAGGGTCATTGCTTTAAGCTCTTTCCCTGAAAATGCATTAATAAAACACAGTTTTAAAGTTAAATAGAACCCATCTGGGACTTTTATCCCAAGGATGTATTATTTGTACATGCATAATGCATATATCTGCAATATCCACCTCAATTAATTTTAAAAGTACAGTTTCTCTGCAAAACAATTTAGTCATTGCACAATACAATTGAAAAAATGTCTGCTTGTTTGTACAAGGAGCCACATTCTGTGAATCAATGCAAGGAATAAATTACAATCACTGTCACATTCAAAGCCACAGGGCTTGGTCACAACCTAGGCAAGGGATACAGCTGGGCTGCTTGTCACTGTCATGAATGGTTTTGGGGCTTGCAGATGGCTGGCTAAAGAACCCTGGGTTTACAGGGGACTGAAAATTCCTTCTGTTAGTGGGCTTAGGGTGCTGTAGGCAGCTGCTAAATTCTGGGCTTGTAGTTCCAAATGAAAAAAATATATATCCCAATCATAAAAATCCTGCTATCAGGTAAAAAATACACATGCTCTCTACACTAGGTAAACATTTTTCTGAGCCGGAGACTTGGATAAACATAAACGTTAAAAAGGAAACCTGCTTGAATATTGGTTTTTTTTCTTCCTAATTATGTAAATATGTATTACTCACTACGTTTTTTATTCCTAGCTGCTGGCAGCATGTACACTTGAGAAGGTATGTTTTATTCAGAAGAACAAAGCAGGCAAGGACCTAAGACTTTGGTGAATAATAAATTGATTTTGACTTGGCCTTTTAGTTCATTATGAATCTTTAAAGTGATGAAATGTACCTCTTTTCCCTCTCTTTTGAGCTCATATGCTAGGATGATAGGGTTATGATAGGGTTAGAGCTAGGGGTTTAAGAACCAGAAAGAGACAAATTTGAAAGGGTATCTGGAGCTTGGGTTCAAATGATACAGTTTCTTCCTTCCTCTCTCCCTCCCGTCTATCCATCTCTCCTTCCTTTATAATGGTTAAGGTCATGGCCTTTGGACCCAGTCATCAGATACAGTTCAAATCCCACTTCTGCCACGTAAGATCAGTGTAATCTTACGCAGTTACCTAACTCCTTTAAAACTCTGTGTCCTCATCTATAAAATGGGTAAAATTAATATCTATCTTTCAAGTAATAAAGCATAAATGACATATATTTGTGAAGTACTTAAATTTTGTGCAGAGGTTAGTGCCTATTAAACTTTCAGTAAATGGTAGCTATCATTATTAATTCAATAGATATTTATTAGTAATTCTACTCTGTCACATACTAGACTGAATGTAATCTAACTTTGATATAGAGCTTGCACTCAAGAGCTATATAGTTTAATATGGAAAATGATATTTACACTGTGACTGTAAAGTAAGTTTGGAAATGATGAGAGTGATAAGAAATTAGCAGATGTAGGGCTTGGTTAGTTCAGAGGGTAGAACTTACTTCCAGATGTGGAGAGAGGGCAAATCTCTGTGGAAATGATATTACTGGAGCAGGATTTTGAGAACATGTAGGATTTATAATGAAAAAAGTTAGTGTATTAGTCAGGGTTCTCTCGGGAAACAGAATCAGCAGGAGATATCTGTGAATAATATGGAACTCTAAAAGAGTCTCTCACGCGACCGTGGGGACTCACAAGTCCAGGTTCCTCAGGCAGGCTGCAAACCAGGGGCTCCGATGAAAGCCCGATGAAAGGTCGTTGATGAGTCTCTGGGAGAAGTTGCCTGTCCAACGAGGAGCTGGGAAATTCTCTCTGAATGTTGAAATCACTTCCACTTTTAAGTCATTCAACTGATTGGATAAAAGCACCACCCATTGATAATGTAATCTCCCTGATTGATGCAGATGTAATCAGCCATCCACGCAGTAAACTCACTGGTGATTGAAGTCCATAAATGCTCTTGTATTACAATTAGCCCAGTGCTTGCTGGAACAAACACCTGGACACAACTACTTGGCCGAGTTGACACATTAGCCTAACCATCACAGTTAGCAAGGGAAAGATTCTAGCATATACAGTCTACCCACTATAAATCTGCTACTCTAGTGGAATTTCACATACTTAATTTCATTTAATCCTCATTACACTTTGCACCCCAACTGGGTGTGCTGTGGTGATTGGTATTATTATGCCACCTTGCTGTGGCTTAGAGAACTTGAATGATACACCAAGGTCACACAAACAGGTTTGAATCTTATTACTTCCTTGGTTATATAAGGCTGGTAATATCACCCATCTCAAAAAATGCCCGTGATGATAAATGAGGCAATGCATTGAAATATCTAGCACAATGGAAGCACACGATAAATGGTAGCTAGAATATTATTTGGGGGATGACGCCAATAATGATCATGATGCTGATGATGTGGGGAGGTCAGAAACCTAACTAAATTTTGTCTGGCTTTAAGTGCTATTTCTTCCCATGGGCTCTGAAAATGGAAACAACTATGAAGTGATAGGTTGAGGTGGCATTTGCACAAATCAGTCACCTATGGTCTTCTAAGACATAAAATAACCTTTAACCCTGACCTGGGCAGAGTCCTTTCCCAGAATCCCAAAATGTCAGTGATAGGAAATAATTCAGAGATTGTCTAACTATCTTTTTCAGCTAGGTCCAGAGAGGTTAAGACACATTCCCAAAGTGACACAGCTGGTTAGACGCAGACCTTGGTTGAAAACCATGTCCTTGACTCCCAGACCTGCACAGAGCATTCTCCTAAATTAGAGAGTCCAGGATCCTTTTAAGTCTATCACAACCTCTCCCACCTCCCACCAAGAGTTTGCTAAACCACACTGTCCAACGGATATAGAGTGAAATTCACAAATGCAGGGCACGTATGTAATTTAAAAATTTTCATTAGCCACATTTAAAAAAGTAAAAAGGAAGAGGTGAAATGCATTTTAATAATATGTTTTTGTTTAATCCCAAAAATTAAAATATAATATTATTAATGCAATATTTTATATGCCTTTCTTCACGTTAAGTCTTTGAAATGCTGTGTGTGTTTTAAACTTATAGAAAATCTCCATTTGGAGTAGGCACATTTCCAGTGCTAAATAGCCACCTGTGGCTACAGTATTGGACAGCACAAATCTGCCTCTTCCTTAGACCTTCAGTATCACATCGCAGGGCTTCCAATCTATGGAAAATTCTGCTCTTTAGAAAGTTTCCTTTTCTGATTCCCTATAACATATTCATGTTTGGCCCAATCCCACCCCTTAGAGCCTTGCTGAACAATGTTGTTTCTCTTCCATAGTCCAGGACTTCAGAGGTGCTTGTGTTCTGAGTGAATGTTTTTACTCCACCGTTAGTTGCTTCAGTCATGTCTCACAGTACAGGTGTTCTTTGAAAATAATACTATGGGAAATTTTATACATTTATAAAAGTGAAAAAGAGTATGATGAGCCTTGTGCACCCATTGCATATACTCAGAGCCAGAGTTTCATCATACCTCTACCCATTCTCCCCTCTATTATTTTGAAGCAAATATCAAATACCAAATTATTTTATGTTTAAATATTTCTGAATGCATTATAAATAATAAGGACTTATAAATAAAAATATAACCTCAACACCATACCTAAAATGTTATTAGTAATTCCTCATATCATCAAATGTCCTGGGCCACTTTCCCTATGTTGGGCCAGGCTTCTGGGAGTAGTATATGCTGCGGTAGCTATTCCTTTGACCATAGCCTTGCCAGAAGAAAGAAGAGAACTTCCACAGCTTAAATAGAACAGCATAATTCAAAAAGTCTGGAAAGCTACACCCGCCTTAAAATGTATTGTGTTGGCCATTTATTCATGCAGGTTGAGAGTGGCAGAAGGCAAAGGGGAGTGGCAAGGCAAGGATATTTAAAAGTTCCATTTGTTCCTTTGGGAACACCCAGTACATTCTATTAGCAAAGTGTGTTATAGCCCTAGAAATAGCCACACTCTCCTTGGACCAACTAACTGGAAAATGTACGTGTGAACTGATAGATTTTTGTGAAATCTTTCCCAACCATCTTCTATTTTCCCAGCAGGAACAGAAGTGTGGAGTTACTTATCAAGGAAAGCAATTTGCTTCAGGCTGTCCAACAGCTGAATTAGTAGATCTGGAAAGAAAAGAGTGAGGGGGCAAAGATCCATTTGGAAATAACTTTCATGGGTAATTATAACCTACATGACCATGGAGTTGAGTATAATCACAGATGTTTCTTTTTAAAATTATTTTAGAACTTTCCTCAGCTGTTCCCCTGGCAGGCAGCTAAATGAATTGAATTGAACTCCTCAATACAGCTATACCGCTGCGACCATTAGGACCCAGCATTGCTTATGTGAAGTCACTTTTGCCAAGAGCAAGATGAGTCAAGGTGTCTACAAACTTGTAACTATTTTATAAGTCACTGAGTTCATAATTTACTAGTGCCATCTGGAAAGGAAAAACAACTATTTATAGTATCGTTGGCCCACAGGGAGACATGTGGCATACTTGCTGATCTGCTCAAATCCTTCATCTCCCCCATGAACCATCCCATGTAATCCCAGGTGGCATTAATTTCTCCTTCTCCAGTCTGCCAGTATGTGTGGTTCCTCTATTATAATGGTTTTAATAGTCTGCCTTGAATTCCAGTTACGTTTATGGATATATCTCTTCCACATATGTCCCTGTAAAGCAAGGATTCTGTCTTACTCGTTAATAATACATATTATAAGCATTAACAAACACTTGCTGAAATAAAGTCCTAAAATGTGCATTTAATAATTACAAGAGGTAAATGTAGCACACAAATCCTAAATATGTAGGCTTTGAAAATTCTATTCAATAAGCATTTATTAATAACTACTATAAAATTTTTTAAAGTAGTTAATTTTGAACATTTATTATGTATCCAATATGGTGCTAAGAACTCGTTGCATTATCTTGTTTAACACTCAAAATAACAGTGCGATAGGAACCACAGTTGTCTTCACTTTACAGATCAGGAAATTGAGGTGAGGCAACCTAAGCAAGCTACCCAACCGAAGTGGCAGGGATGGGATTCAACAACT
>JAKSZT010054012.1:1029172-1148328 GCA_026826555.1 Tolypeutes matacus
AAACAAACAAGCAGAGAGTGGGTGTGGCTCAAGCAGTTGGGCGCCCGCTGGGAGGTTCTGGGTTCAGTTCTCAGTGCCTCCTAAAGAAAAAACAGACAACAAGCAGACAACGATCAAAAAACAATGAGCTGGAGGTTGTCCTGAGTACTGTTGTGGCAATTGATGTAGGCCATTTTACATCAGCACACACCACTCAGAACTGAGTGGGAGAGAGTGTGGTCTACAGTGTGAACCGTGGTCTATGGTTGGTGGCAGGGCTCCAGGAGGTGTAAGTTCATTGAGGTTGGTGGGCCACACTATGGGAGATGTTTGTGTTGGATGTGGTGGGAGGTGTGGGAGGTGGGCAACATGGGAATCCGAGTGGGTTCCGTATAATATTTTAGGTAATCTAAGCACCTCTTAAAATATATGTATATATATATATATAAAATAACATTTTTGTAAGCAAATACACATATATGCATATATATTTATATATCATTTTACAAATGTTTGTATGTATTGTGAGAATTTTGATTTTTACCCATAATAAAAAAATAAAATAAAATAAAATAAAAAATAAAAAAAATAAAAAATAAAGGAACCCACTGGGATTCCCATGTTCCCCACCTCCCACACCTCCCACCACATCCCACACAAACATCTCCCACAGTGTGGCCCACCACCCTCAATAAACTTACACATTTGGAATTCATAATTACATCAAACTTCCACACCCTCCAAGAGCACTGAGGTGATTGCCACACCTTACCCAATCTTTGGATTAAAGTCTTAGCTCCCTTAGTACAGTAAAGTGAAGACAACATCCTCCCTAACCTTTGGCATACAGGCTCAACCCTCTCAGAGCAACGAGTTGACCACCTGGCCTTTCCTAATCCATGGGGGACAGGTCCACCCCTCTCAGACCTATGGGATGGTGACCTTAACCTCCCTAATACTTGGGGAATGTGCTGTACCCTCTCTGTACCCTGGGGCAGCAAAACTCTCCCTGAACATCAGGAGGAAACATCCACTCTCTTCAAAAGCTGGGGCAAACTCACCCTCTCTTGGCCCAAGGTGATGTCTTAATTCCAGATCTCAGCTTCAATGGTTTTCCTCTTGAAGCTGTTTCTCCTTCAATCTTTCCTTTCCATGTCCCTTTTAGTCCAAGCTGACAGTGGTTTTGTTCACACAGCTCTCAAAAACCTTGTTGGTTTAACATGCAAGAAGCAGGGGTCCAAGTCATCAGACAGTAAGACTTTCCACAAGTCCTTCCTAGATAATTGTATCTTCATTCCTGATTTACATGTTCCAAGTTTATTTAAGTCCTCAAATGGGGAACTATCATCTGGGGGCTTGATTTCTAGAGGCCTGGAAGTTATGGAATCAGTTTCTGTTTTCTTTGTGTACAACAGTTCAGTTTTCAGCTTATCTCGCTTGTCTAGCATTTTGCTGTGAGCTACAAGGAGAAGCCAAGCCACATTCTCCAAGGTTACTTTGGAAAGTTCTTCAGCTAAATGCCCAGGCTCACCATTGTCAAATTCTTCCTTCCATAAAACATCAGGAGTTAATCTTGCTAAGTACTTTGAGACTGTAAAACACTGATCACCTTTCCTCCAGTATCCAAAAATAGTTTCATCATTTACTTCTAAGACCTAATAAAAAGTCTCTTTAGCATCCATCTCATAATTATTTCCTTCTAAGGCCTTATCAAAAACAATTTTAGGTTCCATATTGCTACTGACAGTCTTTGCAAAGCAATCTAGGCCTTTTCCATCAAGCATCTCACAATGCCTGCAAAAAAATACCCCTTACCCATTAAAAAAAACCATTCCAGCATTTTGGTAATTGCAAAAGCACTTCTCCACTCCTTGGTACCAAATTCTGTATTAGTCAGCCAAAGGGGTGTTGGTGCAAAATACCAGAAATCTGTTGGCATTTATAAAAGGGTATTTATTTGGAGTAGAAGCTTACAGTTACCAGGTGATAAAGCATAAGTTTCTTCCCTCACCAAACTCTGTTGACACATGTTGGAGCAAGATAGCTGCCAACATTTGCTGGGGTTCAGGCTTCTTGGGTTCCTCTCTTCCTGGGACTCCCTTTGCCTCTCTCCACAAGGCCAGCTGTGAACTTCCAGGCGAACAGCTCCTCTCTTTTCCTGGTGCCTTCTCTCCTTCCTCATGACCAAGCTCCTCTGTGTGCTTAACTTCCCAGGGCTCCAGCTCAAAAACTCCAGCATCAAAATATCTGTGGGTCCCTACCCCTTGGTGGGGTTCAATGCCCTACTGATGTGACCCAATCAAAGACCTAATCATAATTTAATCACGCCTAGAGGAACAGACCAGTTTACAAACATAATCCAATATTTCCTTTTGGAATTCATCAATAATATAAAACTGCTACACTCATTGAATTATAAAGTCTTGAAATTTATAAGGAAGTTAAAAAACATCAAGACCAGGGCATTATAATCTGGGGGTCCATAGAGCTCTACCTATAAGCCATGGATAGGCCTCAATGGCTTCATTAATAATCACGGAATATGCAAAGACTCATATATGTTCATATTTAAACATTGGTTACTTTAGATTTCCCTCAAGGGAAGAGAGTAGAAAATCTTCATCAGAGTTTATGAAGGGCTCCAAATGTTTAAGAACTACTGGCTTAGAGCAACATTTTTTTTATATAGATACTTAGATTACATAACTGTTACACAAAAAAATATGTAACATACCCATATGCCCTACCTCCCACACCTCCCACACCTCCCACATGAACATCCTTCATTAGTGTGGCACATTAATTGCAATTGATAAACACATCCTGGGGCTTTGCCATTAAGCATGGACCATAGTTCACATTGTAGACCACATAAAATGGCCTATATCTGTCATTGCAATGTCACTCAGGACAATTCCCAAGTTCCGAAAAAGCCCCTGTATTACAACTGCTTTTCCCTCTCCCTGCCCCCAGAGCCTCCAGTGGCCACTAGCTCTACATCAATGTTGTAATTTCTTCCATTGTTTGAATCACAATATGTCTATAGTAGAATACAATTAAGTCCACTCTAGTCCATAGCTCTTCCCCCCACCCTGAGGAGTCTGGGATGGTGATGTCCACTCTACCTCCAACTGAGAGGGAGCTTATATCCCATGGGGAAGATGGATGGGATTATCCTGCCTGCAGCTGCAGACTCTCTCCATTCCCTGGGACAGCTGTTGTCCATAATCACGCCCCCGCCAGTTGTCATGGGTAAGTCCAATGAGCTGTAGAGTAGGAGTTGCTGCTCCACCGAGTTTCTGGGCCCAGCTGCCACATGGACAGCCCAAAGACTCAAGTCTCTGCACGTACACCTACAAACTGCAGCACCAAGTATAGGTTTGAACAGAAGGGACAGATGAGCCATGTGCAGGGAAGACATAGTTCAATCCAACTCTGTCACTCTCAGGAGAACAAACTCCAAAGTAGGGCCCCCTGGCAAGGCACCAAACTCTGAAGCTATCCACCCTGACACAGGACCTGGGTGTCTCCATAGCCCTCAGGACCCCCAGTATTTGGGGTGCTATCCATTTTGGAATTCTATGAGATCCTACTGAGATGTGTGTAAGCGTTACCTCTGGGATGACCTCCCGACTCATTTTCAAGTCTCTTAGCCATATAAACTCATTTGTCTTTACCTTTTCCCCCTTTTATTCAAGGTCTTTTTCCAGTCTCATTGCCAGTTAGCACTTGGTAGCAATCCCTTGGTTCCAGGGAGGCTCATCCCTGGGAGTCATGTCCCACGCTGGGAGGAAGGTAATGCATTCATATGCTGAGTTTGGCTTAGAGAGAGGCCACATTTAAGCAACAAGGAGGCTCTCAGGAGGCAACCCTTAGGCACCCCATAACAATAGGCTAAGTTTCAATTTCAAGAGCAAAGACTCGTAAGGCTAGTCATCAATATCAAGGGCCCATCAGTGGATCATCCTCCTTCGCCAGGCACTGCCCCTGCACTTGGGGGACTGTTGCTGCTCCCTTAGAGAATGTGGCAGAGCTCTCCAGGATGGGAATTCAGTATTGTCTCATTTATTGAGTGATTCTTCACCCACTGTGACAATGCCCTGTGAACATTTGAATATTTTTATATAGCTTATATTTATGCTCAGGTGAACTTCCTCCCATGCATCCATCATCCCTGACACCCCACATCAATGATCCTCCCCCCCTCCAGTTGTAACTCTTCTGTGACCCAAAGCTTCTTCAAAGATGAAGCCATTACAATAGCTGAATAAAAAATGGTGAGTGCCCACTTAAACCAACACCATCTTGCCCGCCCCCCTTTATTTATATGTATGAAAACTGATGTCCAGGGAGGGCAAGTGACTTGCCTAAGATAATATGACCAGAGAGAAGTAGTCCTGCTAGAATCTTGGACTTCTGATTCCTAGTCCAGTGCTAGCATGCAGCTTCTAAGCTCCCAACAATGATGGGAATTTTTCTCTTGTCATCTTTGGAGTTGGAGTTTATAACTTAGTGTGAAAAAGAAGAATCAAAAACATAAAATATGTTCCTCAAGGGCAGGAGGTTTATCATCTTAAGTGCATTTATATCTGAAATAACCAGAACTATGCAATAGGGTGCCCAGTTGTAAGATTTTAATAGACAGACGTGTATCTAAGTTTGAGATCCCCCAAATAAATACCTGAGAGAAGCACTTGTATATGAATAGCTTAATTTGGTGGTGATCACAAGAAGCACATTGAGGGAATAAGGGATTGAAAGGGTAAAAGTTGGTAACCAATATATTAATTAGAGGATTACCACTGTGAGCAAATAGGACATGATCTCAGAAACTTCTTTTTTTTTATTTTTTTTCTTTAATTTTAAAGAAACTTTAGATTACATAAATGTTACATCGAAAATATAGGGGATCCCATATATCCCCCCCTCCTACCCCACACCCTCCCCCATTAACATCTTTCATTAGTGCTGTACATTTGTTACAACTGATGAACACACATTGAAGAATTGCTACTAATCATTGACTATAGTATACATTATGGTTTGTACTTTGCACCACACAATTTTATAGGTGTTGACAAAATGTATAATAGCTTGTATCTGTCATTGCAGTATCATGCAGAACAATTCTAATGTCCCCAAAATGCCCCAGCTTACACTTATTCTTCCCACACCCTTTCCTTAGAACCTCTGTTGACCCCTGTCTTTATGTCAATGTTACAAGTTCTTCCATTACTAGAATTATAATAAGATTAATTTAGTCCATAGTTGCATTCCCACCTTATGTTTGTTCATTCCTCAGTCTTGAGGATTTTGGGACAGTGATGCCCACTCTGCTTCTGATTGAGAGGGGGCTTAGATCCCACGGGGCAGATGGGTGGAACTGTATTGCTTACAACTGTAGATACTCTCTGTTTTATGGGATGGGAGTTGTCCATCACTATCCTTTTGTTAGTTGTCCTGGCTGAGTCCAATGAACTGGAGAGTAGGTGTTGATTGTAACTCTGCTGAGATTCCAGGCTCAAATGGTACATGAACAGCCAGAAGATTTAAGTCTCTGGGATATATATTTAATGAGTATTGTGATAATTATAGGTTCAAATAAAGGGGACAGAAGAACCATATGTAGGAAAATTATAAATGAGTCTAAATCTGATACATTGGGGAGATAGGTTATCATATTTTCCAAGGTAAGGCCCACTAATGGGGTGCCGATTTCCTGGGTTGTCTGCCCTGCCTATAGTGTCTAGATTTCCCTAGAGCCCTCAGGAGCACCCCTGCTTGAGGCACTGTTTACTGTGGAAGTCTGTGAGATCTCCCTGAGACTAAGCATAACCTCTCGGATGACCTCCCAACTCACTTTGAAATCTCTTAGCCATAAAAGCTCATTTGTATTTAATATTTCCCCCTTTTGGTCTAGGTCTTTTTACAAATGCATTGCTAGTTTGCACTTGGTAATAGTCCCTCAGTACCAGGGAGGCTCATTCTTGGGAGTTGTGTCCCATGCCGGGTGGAAGGTAGTGAGTTTATATGCTGAGCTTAGCTTAGAAAAAGCCCATATTTGAGCAATAAGGAGGCTTTCATGAGGTAAATCTTAGGCAATATATAATACTAGACTAAGTTTCAGTTTCACAAGAACAAGGTTCATAAGTACAAGCATCTATATCAAGGGCCTGGCTTATTGGCCTGTCCTCCTTTGCTAGGCACTGCCCATATACTCTAGAGATTGTAGCTACTCTATTACAGAATGTAGCAGGACTCCCCAGGATAGGAATTCAATATTCTGTTTGTTATTGTGTGGGTCAGAGACCTCTTGGAAAGTGTTGGATCACAACTCAAAGTTTTCCCACCAGAGGGCAAAGGAAACAGGACTTTTTATACTCTAATTCCTGTACCTAATTATTTGAGGGTTTTCTTGGCCAGAAAACAATCTTAGACAGAGGAATACAGGAATCACATATGAGCATTATCTACCAATAATCCCCAGGGTAGACCAAGAGGATATGCGCAGAGTATTCCAACATCTGCTAAAAGGTGTTTTAGGAATTAAATGAGGAAAGATATTTCCGTGGAAATAAAATTTTAGGAATTTTAGGGAACCCAGATGTCATCCACCCCTATAACCCTGGCTTCTCCAACCCACACAAATTTAATATCACTTGAAAATAATGATCAGGTGTCTGGTAAATCTCTTCAATATCAGGGAACACATAACATGCAGATATGGCTTTTTACTTTGGAGTCATCCCTGTATATTACTGATTTCAATTATATGAAGTCAGAATCTGCTAGACTCTTCTACCTATGATCTAATTTCTCTTCTGGATTTATAAGACATATATTCAAGATCTCTTCCAAATGATAGCCTGTGGTAGTCAGCCTCCAAGATGGCCCCCAGTGATCTCTGCTTCCTGGTATTTATGTCATTGTGTAGTATCCTCCCACCCTGAATAGGACTGACATGTAACCAATAGAATATTACAGAATTGACAAATGTGACTTTCCAAACTAGGTCATAAAAGGCATTACAATTTCTGTCTTAGCTTTCTTGGATCACTCACTCTGGGTGGGGAGCTGCTTCCATATTGTGAGGATACTCGGTCCTATGGAGTGGTCCATGTGGAAGAGTACTGGGTCTTCCCATCAATAGCCATGTAAGTGTGCTATCTTAGAGGAAGTGGATCCTCCAATACTAGTCAAGCCTTCATAAAACCACAGCTGTAGCCAACATTTTGATTGCAACTTCATGAAAGATCCTGAGCCAAAGACACCCAGCTATACTGCTCCCAGGTTCTTGACACTTGTGAGATAATATATATTGTATGTTTTAAGCCACTGAGTGGCTGTTGTGGTATAATTTGTTACACAGCAATAGATAACTAATACCTAGTCATTTTGATATTTAAAAGCTGCTCCCAATCTTCTATTCTGATTAAATATCACCCTTACTTTCAAATGTCCTTGGTGTGGTCTGTTTTTCTGCTCTGTGCTCCATTTCAGAACCATTTCTGTATGTCAATATCCCATTTAGTGTCAATCTATATTAGCTAAATCTCCTTGGTGAAAGTGACAGAAACCCAAATCCAACCAGTTTATGCATAAAAAGAGGGGATATGTTGTCTCATGGAATCAAATTTCCAGAAGGGAATAGGAAAATTGGGCTTTAAATACAGCTGCAACAAGGGGCTTGAGTGTCACATGGGTTCTTTCTCTCCCTTTTCTGCTTTTTATTCTGGGTTTTGGCTTTATTTTCAAATCTGCTATCTCCAGAAAGCTGTAATCATTTGCAAGTCGCCTTCATAGTCAGAAACTAAAGAAAATTTTCCCTGCCGGATAGTCCCAGTTTAAAATATATCTTGGGGTAGAATTGTGATTAGTCTGGTTTACACCACGTGCCTATCCCCAGAACAGTGTGACTGGGACCCTTCACCAGGCCCAGGCAGACCCTGAGTGCACTCTGTGACTAGAGGCACATTGGGTGGAGGCTTATCAGAGTGCGGAGTGATCAGGGAACTCCAAAATGAAGGTGGCCTTGTAGACAAGGGAGTCAAATGACTTCTGCTGTCCTACCTGGATGTGATGTCCCTTTTGTGTTTGGACTAATATGGAATGGACAGAGATTATTTCCCAGTTGTCAGATTAGTTCATCTTTTATAATAAATAGGATAAGCTGATGGGGCATAAAACGTCAGAACTAAAGGGAAGAGTCAAGTGCATAATGGGTAAGAGACCATATGAAAATCCATTCATATTTAAAGTAGAGGGTTCACTGGCTTAAGGGACAGTAAGGATACTGGCATAAGAGACAACATACAAAAAAAGAATGTTTGGTGAGGTGAGTATTTGGACTTCCAGGGCCAAGATGTAGACAATCAATGCTCAAGGCCACAGCTTCTCAGTCGCGATACTGTGCACACAGGGATCACAGTCCTCTCTGAGGTAGTTGGTGATGTCCATCTCAAGTAGTTCATTGCCGCTAATAGATAAACTACCAAATGATTTCATTTTACTTTATATCAAGCCCTGTAGTTAGCATGCATCTCAAGGCACATTATAGCCTATTGGTTAGGCACAAGTTCACCTGAGCAAACAGCCTGGATTTTAATCTCGGATTTGCTATTTATTATATGTGTGACCTTGGGCAAGTTCTTTAACCTTTCTGTATCCAACTGTGCCTCACCATAAGATCTAGAATAACAACAACATTTCATAGCAGTGTTATGAATTAAATGGATTAAAGTTCTCACAACAGCATCTAATGTACACTGAGTTCAATATAGATGTCAGCAATTACCATTACTATTATCTCTATCATTATTTTTGAGTTGGGGAGTGGTTATGTATACTTAAATCTTCCTCATAGAAATGTTTGCATACCCTAGAATACCATGGGCCACCTATAGAAATTTGTGCATACCCTAGGATAACATGATAGGAGTATATCACCCATTTGAATATCATGTGACCCACATTTTAAGGGAAGAAAGCTTGAAAATTGTTCTAAGCAATGGGTGTACTTGATCAGAATCTCCAGTTGGAGAGTGGCAAGGCAAGTGAGTTGGAAAAATTTGCAGGATATTTTAGCTACAGTTAGAGACTGCTTAAAAGACTGCAACATACATCTTGTCATGTGTTAAGGTCTGTACTGATTGCATGTGAATCTATCTTCAAATAATGCAAGAGCAAATATATCCTAATGCACATCCATAAGAAATGAGCATTCATTTGTGGGTTGTTGGTTTTCCGATTGCAGTAGCAAAAATTTAAACCATATTTAGGAACTGACAAATCCATCATAAAAGCTAATCTTTCCTAATGCCCATTTTTATCCAAGTACAGTGCATAATTAAATGCTAGCACTGAGAAGCACTGTATTTAGAAAAGAACAAGGCAAGATCATCGACCACAGCTATTTATACACTCCTCCAGCTCAAATATTTCAGACTGCACAGGCTTGCTACTGACATTGCTTATTTTTTAAACCCTTCTTAAAAACACTGTATAAATCATATTTTTGAAGGATGTGGCAATTGTATCCTTAGATCATATAATCACAAAGCTTTAAAAACTGAAAGATGCTTAAAGATCATTTAGTACACCTATCTGAGTTAATGTTTAGAAAACATTTTGAAGATACATGTTTCAAGTCATAGAATATCTTGCAGAATCAATAGCACTGTGGCATGTGTGCTAACACTATCCTATGGCAGTCATTACCAATTCCCTGCCCAGCCTGGACCAAGCCTCAGAATCCTTTTCAACACAGTGGTCCAGGTAGCCACTTCAAATCAGTTAGAATTAGCATGAAAATTGTAATCTACTGCCATGCTTTAATTGTGGCTAAATAGAACCCAGAATACCCTATTTTCATAATAATCTCATTATACTGCTCACAGTTGTCCTCAGCTATAAAGCATTTGATCCAGATTTGTCTATCTCCACATTGTTTTGTTGACTGTTCCATGAAGAATCAGTCCATCTCAATGAACATGTTAGTGAAATACTCTTTCCTGGACCTGTTCAGTGGATGCTCACACAGTGGAAATTACGTTGTTGTTTTTTTTTTAATGAGATACAATTCACATACTATACAATTCACCTTTTAAAATACACAACTCATTGGTTTTTAATATATTCACAAAGTTGTGCAACATCACCACTATCTAGTTCCCAAACATTTTCATCACCCCAAAAAGAAACCACATACCCTTTAGCAGTGACTCTCCTTTTCCCCTTTCTGTCCTTGGGACCACTAATCTATTTTCTCTAGGGATTTGCCTATTCTGGATATTTCTTATAAATGGAATCATACAATATGTAGCCTTTTGTGTCTAGCATCTTTAACATAATGCTTTCAAGGTTCATACATCTTGTAAATATCAGTACTTCGTTATTTTTATGGATGAGTAATGTTCCATTGTATGACTATACCATGAAATATCCATACAATGGAATATTATTTTTTTATATTAATTCAACAGTTGATGGGTATTTGAGTTGTTTCCATTTTTGGCTATTATAAATAATGCTGCTATGAACACTCATGTACAAATTTTTGTGCGGACACACATTTTTAATTCTTGGGTATTTACTTAGGAGTGGAATTACCAGATCATATGGTAACTCTGTGTATAGTTTTTTAAGGAACTGACAAAATGTATTCCAAAGTGGCTATACAGGTTTCAATTTCTCCACATCCTTGTCAAGACTTGTTATATTCTGTCCTTTTTGTTGTAGTCATCCTGGTAGCTATGAAGTGGTATCTCATTATGGTTTTAATTTGCATTTCTGTAGTGTTTCATGATGTTAATCATATTTTCATGTGTTTATTGGAGATTTGTATATCTTCTCTGCAGAGCTATCTATTCCATTTTTTGCCCATTTTAAATCGGGTTATTTGTCTTTTTATTGTTGATGTGTAAAAGTTCTGTGGGTTGCCTTTTCCAATTCATTGACTTTTTCTTCTGTTGCTTGTGCTTTTGCTATAATATCTAAGAAACCATTGCCTAATAAGGTCACAAAGATTTACTTCTATGTTTTTGTCTCAGAGTTTTATAGTCTTAGGTATTTAAACCATTTTGAAGTAATTGAGCACTACTTTTGTTGCATCCCATAAGTTTTGATATGCTGTGTTTTCATGTTCATTCATCTCAAAGTATTTTTTGATTTCCCTTGTGATTTCATCTGTGGCATATTGGTTATTTAGGAGTGTGTGGTTTAATTTCCACATATCTGTGGATTTGCCAAATTTTATTCTGTTATTGATTTCAAATTGTATTGTACTGGGGTCAGAAAACATAGTATGATTTCCATCATTTTTTAAAATGTATTGAGAATTTTTTGTGGCCTAACATGGTATATCCTGGAGAATATTCTATGTGCACTTGAGAAGAATATATATAGTACTGCTGTTGAGTGATGTGTTTTTTAGATGTCTGTTAGATCTATATAGATCTTGTGTTGTTCAAGTCTCCTATTCTTTGTTGATCATTTATCTAGTTGTCCTATCAATTATTTAAAGTGTGGTATTGAAGTTTCTAACTGTTCTTGTTGAATTATTTATTCTCCCTTTAATTGTATCAGATTTTGCTGCATATATTTTGGGTTCTGTTATTAGGTGCATATATGTTTACATCTTCTTGAAGGATTGATTCTTTTATCATTATATAATGTCCACTTTTATCTCAAGTAACAGGTTTTGTCTTAAAGTCTAAAAGTCTGATATTAAAGTAACTACTCCCTTTCTTTTTGGTTACTCTTTGTGAGGTATATATTTTTTTCTGTCCTTTTACCTTCAGTTATGGTTTGTTTGTTTTTTTCTGTTTTTTTCTTAATGATTCCCCCCCTGGGGATCACAATTAATATCTAACTTAGTTTTCTAGGACTACTGTGACAAAATACCCCAAACTGGGTGGCTTAAAACTTTAGAAGTTTATTGCCTCACAATTCTAGAGGCTAGAAGTTCAATATCATGGCAGGGCCATGTGTAAATTGAAGTCCATAGGGTGAAATCTGTTCCATGCCTCTTCTAGCTTCTGGTATTCTGCTAGTGTATTATTCAAAGAGGTGCTGATGCAAAGTATCAGAAATCTGTTAGCTTTTATAAAAGGTATTTATTTGGGGTAGAAGCTTACAATTAAAAGGCCCTAAAGAGTCCAACTCAAGGTACCATAAGATACTTCCTCACCCAAAATCTGTTGCCATGTGTTGAAGCAAGATGGCGGGCAATGTCTGTGAGAGTTCAGCCTTCCTCTCTCTCTTAAAGCTCCATGGTTCCAGCTTCTTCTGATCTCAGCTGTAGAGGGGAGGGCTCATTTCTTTCCAGACTCAGCTGCTCAGGCCTCTTAACAAAGTCAGCTGTAAACTATCAGGTGAATGGCTCATCTCTCTTCCTGGGGCCAAAGGATCCTCTTCCATGTCTATGGCATTCCTTCCTCTTTTCTCACAAATCTGCTTCTGTGTTCTTGATTGAGCATCCATTTATATAGCCCACCAAGGGGGCAGGGACTCAACCCTGCATGTCCTAATGATGTGGCCTAATCAAAACCCTAATCTTGATTTAATCAAGTAAATGTAAAGCCTTTGAATTTAACACCAACAAAGGGTATCATGCCCAGAGGAAAAAACCAGTTTACAAACATAATCTATATCTCTTTTTGGAATTCATAAATAATTTCAAACTGCCACAGCTAGTAATCCATGGAATTATCTTCTCTGTCTCTTTGTCTTTGCCCAATTTCTTCTTAATATAAGGACAATAGTCATATTTGGAATAAGGGCCTACTGTACTAGAGCATGACCCCATTTTAACTTGCCTAATTCCATCTGTTAGGACCCTATTTCCAAATAAGATCACATTCTTAGGTACTGGGGATTAGAACTTTAAGATATTTGGGGGGAGTGCATTATTCAATACATACAACATCTTAACTTTGAACTCTAGTTAGAATGACTACCAATTACTTTCAATAGCATATAAAGCTTTGCTCTTATATCACTCCATTCCCTCAGTCCTCTTTTGTATTGTAATTGTCATAAACATTACATTTTTATATATTGCATGCCCATTATTACAGATTTATAATCATTGTTTTATACCACTTTTCTTTTAAATTATATAGGAAAAGAAAAAAATTACAAACAAAAATACATTTATGCTGTCTTTTATATTTACCTACATCGTTACATGTACTAGAACATGTCATTTCTTCATGTGGATTTGAGTTACTCTCTACTGTCTTCTCATTTCAGCCCAAAGGTCTCCCTTTAATATTTCTTCCCCATTCTCATGAAGCTTGCATTCTACTGGAAGGCAGAAATGGTCCAAGTTAAGCAAGCATGATAATTATAGAGTTTAATAAAGTCTACCTTATTAAGGGCAGTTCTAATAATAATGAATTCTCTGTTTTTGTTTATCTAACAATGTCTTAATTTCACCTTCATTTTTGAAGGACAGTCTTAGTGGATATATAAATTCTTAGTTGACATCTTTTTCTTTCAGCACTTTGAATATGTTATCCCAGGGTCTCTAGTCCCATGCTTTCTAATGAGAAATCAGCTCTTGCTATTATTGAGGATCCCTTGTATGTTAAGAGTCACTTATTTCTTCCTACTTTCAACGTGCCTTCTGACAGTTTAATTATTATGTGTCCAGACATGGATCTCTTTGATTTTATCCTACTTGGAGTTTGTAGAAGTTCTTGGGTGGCACACCTTCAACATTTAGCCAAGCAGTTTATGACTCCACCTTAGCCTCCACTTCTTGATTGTTCAAAGCCTCAAGGTTAGCCAGAGGTGAGCTCTTAGGGCCTTGTCTTCCCTGAACATTTGCACAGCCCTGGGCATGCACATAGCCCTATGCACAAAGCCTTCTAGATTCCCAGGAAGATGTTGAGGTCTTTCAACACCCCCTGTAGACATCTCATTCCCCAGGTTTTTCTTTTAAGCTTTTTGGTTACATCTCTTGTTTGTTCCAAGTGTTATTAACCACCTCAGGATACTGCAATGTCCAATCATTGCTTCTAGTTGTTTTCAACTAATGCTCTCAGGGAAAAGTCTTTTTACATTGGGCAAGTTCCCAAGACACATCAAATAAATGCATCTTTGTAAATGGGATCTTCCATGGGGCCACCAGACAGGCAAAATGATCATAGTTCTTTGGAAATGGAGCTTTGAAGGAGCTCAACCCTATTCTTCCCCCCGGGGTCTGCCAAATCGATGGTTTCCACCATCATTGCCATCTGTTGGTTTTCAAGGCTACTGTATAACTGAGGGCATGGGGATAGGGCAAATTAAAATGCCACAAAGCTTGCTGTTCTTACCAATATTCAACTGTCCATCTTAGATAAGTGTTCCTTGTAATGCTGTAAGACTTTGGTTAACTAATGTATTAGGGTTCTCTAGGGAAATAGAATTGACAGGAGATATCTGTAAATAATATGAGATTTTATAAAATTGCCTCATGCAACCATGGGGATTCACAAGTCCAAATACCATAGGGCAGGCTGCAAACCAGGGGATTTGATTAGAGATGGGAATACTCTCTCTGAATGCTGAAATCACTTTCCCTTTTAAGGCCTTCAAATGATTGGATGAGACAACATTCATTGCTGACAGCGAACTCCTTAGTTGATTATAGATGTAACCAGCCATCTATGCAATTAACTCATTGATAATTAAAGTCCATGAAATGCCCTTGTATTACAATTAGCACAGTGTTTGCTCGACCACACAACTGGGCACCATTACCTGGCTGAGATGACACATTAATCTAACCATCACAACTAACTTCCAGAGTTCTAAGAATGTTGTTTCTGATGATTTTTTGCCAGTGTTCTTGTTGCTTTTATGGAAAAGAGGATTTTTGGAGATCCTTACTATGCCATTTTCATTGATACAGCAAATTACTTTTATGTTTTTTCTATACACTTAATAGTTCATGTAGCTCATATAGATTTCTAGAATCAGAAATCCTTACCAAAGCTTACAAAGCCCTATATGATCTGATCCCATTTACCTCTCAAAACTTATCTCATCCATCTTTCCCTTACTCACTGTGCACCATTCCTTTGGCTTCATTTCTGTTCCTCAAACACCCTGAGGCACTATGATAGCATGACCTTTGCATTGGTTATAATCTCTGCCTGGACTTTTCTTTCTCTATAAGAGATTTCTCATCCTTCTGGTCTCACTTCAGATCACATCTTCTCAGAGAGGACATCTCTGACCATCTTTTCTGAAATAGCTCTGCTACGTTTAGCCTTCCTACCTCCAGTTAATCTCTATCACATCACCCCTTTATTTTTTTCACAGCCTTTATTAAACTCTATAATTATCATGTGTGCTTAACTTGGGCCATTTCTGCTTTCCAGTAGAATGTAATGTCATGAGAATGGGGATCTTGTTGGCCCTATGCATCGCTATATTGCTTTGTCCTGCACAATTACCAGCACATAGATCATTAAATGAATAATAGATGATTGAATGAATGAGCCTACTCTGAATTCGATTTACTATCACTATCATCCCTCTGTTTAAGATCCTACTAGAATGGTCCTATCTTTAAGTTAAATTCCAGGATAAACCAATCAAAATGGGATAAGGAGGTAATTAGCCTAAGAAGGTGACTAGAAATACCTTGAATTTATTCTAATGGAAGCAGCTAGATGGGAAAGAAAGACTTGCCTAAGACTTGGGATAGATTCCTCAAATTCACTGTGACCTAGAAAAAGACAACCATTTTTACCTGTTTCTGTTTTCCTCATCTATAAAACCACAGGACTGAACCAGAAGCACTCATAGTGTCTTCCATCCTCTACCCTCCTGCTCTTGGAGTCTCATAATGCACCCTGTTGACAATTAGAGAGAAAACTGCTTAAACTTCAGAAAGTAAAATTGATTTCAAATGCTATGCAATGGAAGAACAAATATGAAACACCAGGATACCACTTTAACAGAATCTCTTTTATGTCCATAATGGTTCCTTAATGTTTTTTGCTAGGGACATTTTGAGGTTTATAGGACTAAAATAAAACATACAATCTTTCATCTGGCTAACCAGTTTATGGCTATTGTATTTTAAACTTCTCTGAGATACCAATGGGATTAAATTTGCTGAGTTTCCTTTAAATGAAATAAATTGTGAATCAAATCCACTAAATGATGAAAGGGATTTGAAGTTGGTCTTCATGTGGGTTACACAGTAAACTGGAATATTTTTCTGATTATTACCAGCTCTGGCTCTCATCTCAGAAGACCACTTTGGGGTCATGAACTGTATAGGGCTCTTAAATAATGAAATACATTTAAAAAGCAACAAATAGCAAGGAAAATTCCATTACTGAGGTGGAAAAAGCAGTACTGACAAAATGCTGGTATTTCTAGATCTGCTTAATGAAGTTTTGACCCTTAAGATAGAGTCCAGATGAGCGAATCAAGTGAATAATCTGTGTATGTTTTTGCAAGTTATAATTTCTCAAGCAAGTTATAATTTCTGCCCTGTGTGCCTAGTACAATGTCCTTTATAAAATAGGCAACTTAGATAGAGGTTAAATGGGGATTTGGCCATTATCTAGTCCACATCCAAACCAGAAAAGCCCTTCTTCATCAGATTCAGGCTGCCTGGTAGCTGGACAGTGCTGCCTCACCCAGTATTACACCCTTCCTTCAAAAACACTTTGAATGCACCATATGGTTGGTACAATTCTCTGCATTTGAAGCAGTAAGGGGACGCAGAGAATACAGTAACGTTGCACACAGGATGGTCTTTAAAATTTTTTTTTGCTCTACTCAACTAGACTGTTTGGAGGTCTTTTACTCTAGTCTAGACCAGAGTTTCAAAACCTTGGCACCATTGACATTTTGGGCTGGATGATCCTTTATTATGGGGTGCTGTCCTGCGCACTTTAGGATGGTTAGTGGCATCCCTCAGCCCTACAGCCTAGATACCAATAGGAACTCTCCTTTACGAGTTATGACAGCCAAACATGTCTCTAGACATTGCCAAATGCCTTGTGGGGACAAAATTCATTCCCATTGAGAACTACTGGTCTACAAGAGAAACTGAGCAAAGAACACTGTGGATTGTGCCAATAACCAGACTAGACAAGGACCTCCAGCTTTGGACCACTCTCTTTGACCCAATAGACTGACATTTTATTCATTCAGCTATTGTTTCTGATATATATACTACAGGAACATTTTAGCATAGTAATGGATAATTATTGAACAAGTTCTCTGAGATGAGTATTTTACATATTTTAATTCATTTAAACTTCCTAAGAACCTAGAGATATACAGGCAAGCAACAGTGGAACCTGGATTTGGATTTGGATTTTGTTAACTCTCCAAGCTCTTTAATACCTCACTCATTCCTTCCTGTTCTTAAAACCTAAGAAATTTGATGGATGACAGAATATAGTGGGTTCAAAATACAATTTCTGGAGTCAAACTTCTAGTTTTGATTTTGTCTCAACCAATTCCTAGCTGTATAAGCTTGAGCCAGTTCCTCTGGGCTCAGTGTTTTTATTTATAAAATATACCCCTCTCAGAGGATTACTCTGAGGATTATTTGAGATAATATATACGAATGTTTGAAAATGCCTGGCCCACAGTAAATGCTCAACTACAATGAGTTCAGGTTTCAAATTCAAATATCTAGTAGAAATAGGCAGGTAATGACCAGGAGTAAGCTGGGCTTAGGTATGACATTACAGAGTGGTGGGGACTGTAGCATACTAGATATGTCACACACTGTCTACGAATTTTCTAGGTGGTTTTTTAAAAGCAAATATAAGTCAAATAAATCTTATAGGCAGGGTTGATTGGGATCATGTGCCCCAGTTTATTGGTGAGATAACTGAGGCCAAGAGAAGCAGAGGGGCCTGCCTAGGTTGTATTGTTTCTCATTGGTAGGGTTTGACATGAAACCCAGGCATCCTTTTATCTTTGGCCAGCGCTCCTTCTACTGTCCTGGGTATGTCTCCTCCCACTCTCTGCAAAATATCTCTTGCCTTTATTGCTGTAAATGAGCTTTGATTTCCTACCAGCTGAAAGGTTTTATTCACAGAGGTTTCCTGAACGGTGCTTGAGGGCATGGGATTGCTCCTACCAGGGTACCCGAGCATTTAAATTGCTCCCCACTGGGCATCAGAATCCCCTAGTGACAGATTGCAGGGTGCTCCAGCATAAGGATTATAGTTTTCTGCAAGAATGAAAAGGGCCAAGACTTGTGAATAAATACAACCGCCAATTAGACTCCCTCGACACTATATTTAATTTAGAGTCCTTAAAACAAACAAGAATTGTTGTATTTTAAATATTGGATTTTTTTAAGGCTACCACCCTTTAAACTATTTCTTGCTTTTGATCCCAAGGCAATTGGTTGGTGGTACTTGAGAATGTAAAACATTTCTGGATCTTAAAGGTCCAGAAAAAAACCTTTTTATAGTGCTTAAATTTCCAAATGTTCCTGTCAATTTACCATACAACCATTTCTCCCATATCACACACACTCATATACCCCACACTACTCACTGCTTATTATTATCCAGTAGGGCAGGGGACTCTGTATCCTTAGCACATGGAACAGTGCCTAGTAAAGAGTAGGTGCCAAATAAATATTTGTTTAGATTATAGAATAATATGTTTGAAAATTTACAATTATAAGGGACATGTTCTCTTTCACAAGTAGCCAATTGTACTTTATTTGACCTCATTTTGGTATCTTCTCTTTCAGTCTTCTTAATTTAATCCTTGTAACTTTTAGCTATTGATCCTAGCATCGGCCTATATGACAGGTTATATAAAGAAGAACTTCTACCTCTTTTCCAAGCACTTCAAGACTTATTATACAGTTCCTCGGTGTCTTTTCTTTTATAATCCAATATCCTTTCATTCTGTCTATGACATGGCTTCAGGTCCTTCAAACACACTGATCACCCTCCTTGAGCTATCCAACAATTTTGTCTTCATTTAAATTCTGTAGCATAGCCTTCCGATTGGCCTTCAGTATCCATACCCCATTTCTTACATATTATGGGTACACGGCCCTATATATATTATAATATAGTTATATCTATATGGCTGTTCTGGTAAATGAAATGTGAATAGAAGTGATGTGTAAAGCTTCCCAATCATAATCTTAATGGAAGCTATTTTTACTTCCCCTTTTAATCCAGCTGCCTGGATTATGGATGTGGTGACAAGTCATCTTGGACCTTCCAGATAAAGGGCCGCATCTTAGGGACAGGCAAGACAACAAGTTAAGAAGGAATCTGGGTCCCTGGATGGTCTTACAGAGCAGACATATTCTGCCAGCCATGGACTACCCACCTTTAGAAAGTAACATGATAGAGAAATAAACCTTCCTTATTTAAGCCACTGTGGATTTAAGACTATTATATGCAGCTACATCTACAGTTTACTAACAGTACCAGTCCCCTGCATTATGGCTCCAGAGGTAAAGTTCAGCAGGTAAAATCTATCAGAATATATTATGGCAATAATTTAGCATTTGGGTAGTACATGGAGAAGATGTAAACATTGTAAGCTAAAGCTAGTCACCCTCATTTTGCCAGGTGCTATCTCAGAAGGCAAACCGAGTTCTCTTTGAGACTACAGTTTGTTACTAAAACTTCATTATATGTCTTCATCCCATATGCAAGCCACCATTTCTGTTTCAGTCCCTACTCTCCTATTTAATGCATTTTCCTCCCTCCTTATATCAGGCTTTTTCTATGTGTAAAGCATGCCTCTTAAATTTTTTTTTTTTAATTTGTGGTTGTTTTTAACTGAAAGGTCAGCAGTAATATCTTGTGGAATATCAGGAGCAATTTCCCTCATGTCCATGTACAATTTCCTTCCATGTCCATGTACTAATTGCATTTTGAGGGACAACTGCTCAATTGTTCTCAAAGGAAAAATTCCCTTAACTGATCATTCATATAACAAAGTATTTTCTTATTGTTCACAAAAAATAAAACAGTGATACCATCATTAATGTATCTGCACATCCAGAAGGAATTTATCTGATTCTTTTTTTTCTTGAAATCTAGACCAAAGGCTTAGCAAACAAAAGCCCATGAATCAAATCCAGCCTTCCTCTTGTTTTTGTAAATAAAGTTTTATTGGATTGCTGAATAGCTGCCTTACGGCCCACAAAGGCAAAATTATTTGCTATTAGGCCCTATGCAGAAAAAGTGCCAATCCCTGTTCTAAACCAGTGTTTCTCTCTCTCTTTCTTCTTTTTTCCATTATGGCTTCCCCTAGGAACCTTTCAAGATATTTTTCCCTAGTCAACCCTTACGCCCTGACATTTTAATATTTTAGATATACTGTACATCTGTTTGCATATGGTATGTATATCTGTACTTCATACATAAAAAGAATAAGGTTGTTTGTTTGTTTTTTCACTCACCAAAACCACTTTTCACTCCCTTGGGGGAAATATCTGGCACATTGAGAATGTTTTACACCATGGTTTCTCTACCTCAGTACTATTGACATTTTGGGACAGGTGATTCTGTGCTGCAGCAGCTGTCCTGTGCATTGTAGGATGTGTAGCAGCATCCTTGGCCTCTGCCTACTAGAATCAGGGGTTCTTAACCTTTTTTGTTCCACGGACCCCTTTGCCAGTCAAATGAAAACCACGGACCCCTTACTAAGTCCACACTATATAGTGTATTATTTAATAAATATATCACACCCACACCAATGCATCCCCACAAGAATAATGTTGTTTTTTTTATTTCAATTCAAGCTCACGGACCCCTTGATAAGAACCCCTGCTCTAGATAGTGGTAGCATACCCTCTCCCCCAAGCTGCAACAACCAAAAATGTCTCCAGACATTGCCAAATGTGCCCTGGGGAGCAAAATCACACCCAGTTAAGAACAACTTGCTCTAGAAAAATAACATCATTAAGGAAGTAAAAGGGACTAATTTATTTTGCCCTTGCTTAATCTTAATATATTTTTCTTTACAGTATTAGCTACTAAATGAAGGTATCTTATCTGTTTCCCTGTCTATCTCAACCAACTAGAGTGTAAAGAACATGAGAGTGGGGGCTTGAGTTATCAAACAACATATATGAATGAACATCTAGAACAATTCCTGGATCTCCATTTATGTTTTAAGGATAAATCAATAATCCTGAGTAAAACTATGCCAGCTCTCACTAGCACAACTTCTTTTTAAATGGGGTCACAATCTACATCTTTGAATACTTTATTATACATTTTCCTCCAAAATTAACATTATATTCATTGGTCAGGAGTTGTTTGAATCCCCTTGCTTAGCTCCAATCTCTAGGATATGTTCCATTTTAGCAGTATTACTCAAAACTTAGTCAGTGGTTCAATAATCTTATCTGGCAATTGTGTTGGTGTGTTCTTCCAAGCCAGGAGAATAGAACTTTCTGAGAGTAATTCTTACCATTGTTTCTCATATATTAGGTTTCCATCTTCCATTAATAAAAATGATTCTACTATTTGCAAGGATTATTCTCATTGTCAGGAAACCAAAGAAACCTCATCATATCATTCAGAGTTATCTTAAAAACAAAATGGAAATGAATAAATAAATAAAACCAAAACAAAATGGTTGACAAGATCCAAATGTGCTCCTGAGAATTATAAAGACATACACAAGACATTGTAGTATGTTATTTCTTGGGTTGTCTGGAAGTAAGACTGGTAACAGGCAATTCTATAAGAGAAAGACTTCCTTAATTCTGGCTTCTCAGTAGAATTATATGTTTTTGCCTAGGAACCATTTTTAGAACATCAGTAACTCTAATATATTTTTGTGTAATTTACTGGGACTTGGCTTTTACAAAGTAGTAACCCAACAGAAAAATAATATGACCTTTATGAATTTCATGAAGATTTGGGAACAAGGACAAACATAAATGATTTGGGAACTAATTGGAAGTAATTGCAAACTCTGAAAGGTGGTACCGTGGGCTATTTGAATTAGAGTCTTGGTCCTTCCAGCCAGTCTTTTAATCCATCAGGATTAACACAATAACAATGGCACATACTCAAAATTCAATGAATTAGGAATATTTTCCTATACTATTAGAGTTAAACAATGGAGAAATCTAAATGCCTGCATTTAAAAGTCCTCATTACCTCACTTTATGATTTCTGAATGAACCATAAAACCTTTGCTCTAGGTTTTGGAAGCCAGAAATAGATGCCTCATCAACAATATTGTTTGGTCCTATTTGAATGACCAAATTTATGCTGTAAGATTTCTGCCTGGTGCTATGGTTGTATTCTATATGAACTCTGGTTTGGGCATTTGACATATGTGCCTCTGTGTGTTCATGTTAGTACATTTTTCTCCAACTCTGAACTGTGGCTCTGCTAACTTTATCTCTCACATTTTTTCATTGCTTCAAAAGCCCTGATCCTTATACCAGGAAAGTAAAACAACCCCTGAATATTGGGTCCAAAGACCTAGGTCATGATTATGACTCTGCCACTTACCAGCTGTGTTGGTTTGAGTCTTTCATGGACCTCAGAAAAACATGTCCTTAAATTGATTCTATTGTGAAACTTTGATTCCATTAGATTAGTGCTATTTGATTAGATTGTTCCAGCAGGGCATAGCCCATGGTAGGTCTTAATCCTCTTAATAGAGTCCTTTATAATTGGAAGAATAAAAAGCCACAGACACACACACACAAACTTCATAGACAAAGAGAAGCCTCCAGACGTTGACTAGCCCAAGAGAGATAAAAGGCACAGTTGGAACAGTCTGAAGTTGAAAGCAATGAAGCCTGGAGGAGAAGACAGGTATAATGCTGTCATTATACCCAGCCACATGAGAGGAATCCAGGACTACCAGCAGCTGGTCCTTGGGGAGAAAAGTATCACCTTTGATGATACCTTGATTTGGACATTTTCACAGCGTCAAAACTTTGAGCTTTTAATCTAATAAATTCCCATGGTAGAGCCAACCCATTTCTGGTATATTGCATTGGCAGCCTTCAGCAAACTAAAACACGAGCCATGTAAATTTGAGTAAAGCCCTTCCTTTTGTTGCACTGAAATCTGTTCTCCTCCTTCCTTCTCAAAGTAGGAATATTATCGGGTCACATAACTGAAAAGGCTTCAGGCCATGATTGTAACCAAGGACTCTACCAAGAGTGCAGATCCCTGTCATAATCCATCTATTAGTTCTAACTTTACTCTCAGGCAGGCTTTCTGCATGGTGGGTCCTAGCAGCTAAAGGCTTATACCTTTCCAGACCAAAGCCTGGCATAGGGAAGGAGTATCCCTTTCACCATTCCCTAGATAAGAACTAGAATTAAGCATCATTTCCTAACTTGCATCATGTGTCTGTCCCTGAATAGTCACTGTGGTTAGGAAGATGGGTTGATTTAACTAGGGCTGGATCATTCCCATTTCTGGAGCCCCAGTGGTCATTAGGGTCAAATGAAATGAGAGTGAAAGGTAGGAGGATTTTTCAGAAGGAAACTAAGATGCTATTATAGAAGAAGGAAAACACAGGGAGGACACTGTATTGGACATAGGGAGAGAGGTCTACAGCAGATAGAAAGGAAGCCCCCAGTTTGGTTTAAATCTCCCTCTACTAAACCAATAGTTTAATCTTATACTACTATCACAAGACCTGCAGGTGTTCCCTGGGGCACCAGTTTCCCCTACCAGTGCCTATGCTGTTGCTATAGCAGATACCCCAACCACAGAACTTAAAGACCCCTTGCTGCAGGCTTTAAAGTACCCTCCAAAATGAAATTTCAAGTTGGCTGAGTCTGTTCTTAGATGCTTATCAAAAGAGGGAATCATTAGTGCATGAGAATGAGAATTCATCCATGAGTAGGTATATTACTGGTGTTCTAGGGTGAGGGCTTATAGCCTTGTTTTTCTATATTCACATTTTTATCTATCATTACAATTAATTACCATGTTGTAGAAATTATAAGAGTCATCAAAATTCTCATCCCTGGATTTGCAGACCAGAGGAATGTTCTTTTGAGACTAGGGGGTAATACCAAGTTTACTTCCTCCCACATAGCTCCCACTTCATCATGTACTTCCATCACTGACTCTTCTCCATAAACTTATGGGAAGTATCATTTTTACCCCAAGAGATGTCTTGCCTTTCACTTATTTCTAGGGCATCTGTGACTATGTCTGTCATGGGCTAGAAGTCAGTCTTCAGTGGGACTTCGGACAAGCTGCAATCTACTCCAGACATCAGTTACCTCTGGTTTGTTGTAAAAAATGAAATTTGTGAGTTGTAGAGTAGTGTTGTTATATTGGGAAGAGTCTTCAGGGTAAAGAGATTTATGTGCATCATCTGTGGATTTCTAGAGGTGGAAATATTACCTAATATTGTTATCCCATAGAGTCAGTCAGATGTGGAAAATGTCAATTATCTATTATTTTGTGCAGTCAAACCCTCATGTTGTGATCTACTGCCAATTCTGTTTAACTTACTTAGCCTGTGCCCCTTCTCAAGCCCAGTGCTAGTCCTCACGGTGCACCCACTTCTAGCACGCTGCCTCCTAGCTCTCCTGCACTGTTTGATGAGTCATTTCACCCTAGGGTGTATGCCCAGGAGTGAGATGTAGGCAGTTCCCTGTGTTCTGGCTCACCAGAAGGTGGGGCACAGCCATCTGCTCATGCACAAGAATAGCTGTGTTCCCATTGTGAGGCATGGGATGGATCATTGACCAAAAAGCATATTTCATTCCACTGGTTGAGATGTGTACAGAAACTTCATGGTTCCATGAGGTTCTTTGGGGTGTAACAGTAAAAAGTAATTTTAAAACTTTTCTTGAGTACTGAAGTGATAATAATTGATATGAGAATAGTGGCTTGGAGCTATATATACCAGAAAAACAAGTTCTTAAACTTAACCCACTCCTGTGGGTGTGAATGCTTCTTGTAAATAGAAGCCAACTTTTTGATGAGGTTACTTCAGTTAAGATGTGGCCCAATCTAATAAATCAGGATACACCTTAATCCTTTTACTGGATGGCCTTATAGAGAAGACCTTAGAGGAGAAAGATACAGCGAGCGGCCAGAAGCTGAAAAATGATGGAACCTAGAAGAGAAAGGAGAAGCCAGGAGAGCCTGCCATATGTATTGCCATGTGATGGAAAAGCCAAGAACCAAGGATCACCAGCAGCCTGTCCCAGAATGCCACAGTCTTTGGGAGAAATCATCACTTTTATGATACCTTCAATTTGGACTTCTCCTAACCTTAAAACCATAAGCCATTATATTCCCGTTGCATAGTATTTGTTTTAGCAGTCAGGAAACTAAAACAATGGTTCAAAAGTAAAATTTGGATCATATACAGGCAGTCATTGCTTTGCACAATTCCAACATGCACAAATTGTGGTTACCACAGTTTAGTTAAATAACACTAGTTCCCAAACATCATGATTCAAATTTCAGTTTCCACATTATATTAACTGTAATTGCATAAAGTTAAATCTTCACTGTTCACTCTTCAGTCCACAAATCACTACATAATTAACAGATACACATCATGATCAGTGACCAATCATATCACTTCTTTCAAATTCTGTCAGTAATTATTCACTGCAAATCTGTTATTCAGTTCATGCACAGATAGCAAAGCATATAGTTGTATTGCATTCTTGTCTTCCAGTGATAAACCCACATGACACTTTACAAAAATGGATAACTGAAATTGGCCAACAAAGATGGAAATGTAGCAAAGAAACAAAAAGTGATAACCCTGGAAGTGAAATATAGACTGGATATAAACGGAGTTAATAGAAGATATTATTGACAGTGGGATGTTGACATTGCCCTCCTTTGAGAGATGTGCAACCAGAGGAACTTAGTGAAGGTGAAATTATCAACATAAATGAGGAACATATGTGGTCATGATGTAAAGGATAAAGATGTTCCATAAGTGACACCAGCAAAACACTTCACATTAAAGGAACTCTTGGAGATATTTCATGTCCTGAAAAGAGCAAAGGATGAAATGTTAGAAGCTTATTCAAATTTAGAAAGGTATATAAAAATTCACCAAGGCATGGAAAAGATGCTCACTCCATATCATGAGTTATACAAAAAGAAGAATGCAAGCACTGTTCAAAGCACTATCGGTAACTTCTTTTGCAAAGAAGTAAAACACTTTCATTCTCAATGTTTCTAATATTTTAATTATAGTGTACTAAATAAATATTAATGTTACTAATTTTTCCATTTCCTTATATACATATAATTGACATTAAGAGAATTTTTAATGTTTTCAGAAAAAAGTTTAAAATCACAGAACAATCCTTTTGGTATTGAATATTAGGACATGAGGGACAGGGTACAACTGGGGCAGGCTTCTAGGGAGTGTGTGGTGTTCATCTTGTCACAGAGTGTTGTATCAGTGGGTGGAAACTCACATAATGAATGGGAAGGTGTTGGCTCCCATCCTGGAGAGTCCTGCTATGATCTCAAATAGAGGGGCGGGAGTCTCTTGAGAGCATAGGCAGGGGCTAATAGGAGAGGACAGGCCAGTACGTCAAGCCCTCAATGTTGTTGCAAGTAACTATGGATCTTGTCCTTCAATGAGTTAATCTTGGTGGTAACCATGGGTTCCCGAGGGGAGGGGGAGGGAGGAATAGAATAGATGGAACATGGGGCATTTTTAGGGCCATGGAATAGTTCCACACGATCTTGAAATGATGGATACAGACCATGTTAAACTTCATCAAAATCTATAAAAGCGTATGGTCCAAAATGTAAACCATAATGTAAGTCATTGACCATGGCTAGTAGCAATGTTTCAATATTTGTACATCAATTATAACAAATATACCATCCACATGTAAAAATGTTATTAATAGGGGAAAGGGGAAAAGGGGGAGGATGTTGGGTACATGGGAATCACCTATATTTTGTACATGACTTTTCTGTAATCTAAAGCTTCTTTGAAGACAAAATGAAAAAAATAAGACTCTGGGGGAATATATGGAAGAAAATGTCACTGTACATACAAAATAACAGATCTTACAGTGATGAAAGACATAATGTTAAAAAAAAATTTAATTTTATATATTTTTATTTTTTTATTATTTCAAACTTTAAAAGAATTTTTGTATTTTATTCCTTATTTTTTAAACTACCATTATTATATCATTTTCCTATTAATTGTATTCAGTTATTTTGTTGTCTTCAATTTTGAAGAAGTTTTGGATCACTGAAGGGTTGCAACTGTGGCAGGGGAGGATCATTGGTGTGGGGTGTCAGAGATGGGGGATGCATGGGAGGAGGTTCCCCTGGGGCATATCTATAAGGCATATGAATGTGTTCAAGCGTTCATGGGGCATTGTCACAGTGGGTGGAGATTCACACAATAACCAAAAGAATATTTAATTCCCATCCTGGGGAGCTCTGCCACATTTTCTAATAGGAAAACAAGAATTCCCTGAGCACAGGGGCAGTGACTAGTGAAGAAGGATGGACCATTGACGGGCCCTTAATAGTGATGACTCTACTTATGAACCTTTATGTTTGAAATGGAAACTAAGCCTTGTATTATAGGGTAGCTGAAAGCTTCCTTGTTGCTCAAATGTGGCCTCTCTCTAAGCCAAACTCAGCATATAAATGCACTACCTTCCCTCCACCCAGCATGAGGCATGACTCCCAGGGATGAATCTCCCTGGCACTGAGGCATTACTACCAAGCACCAACTAGCAATGCAACTGGAAAAAGACCTTGACCAAAAGGGGGGAAGGGTAAAGACAAATGCATTTATATGGCTAAGAGACTTCAAAGTACATCGGGAGGTCATTCCAGAGGTTACACTTATGCACGTCTCAGCAGGATCTCATTGGCGGGGCTCCCGAGGGCTCTGGAGACTTCCAGACACTATAGGCAGAGCAGGCAGCTCAGGAGTTTGGTGCCCTGCCAGTGAGCCCTACTTTGGAATTTATGCTTCCCAGAATGACAGAGCTGGATTCAGTTGTGGTTTCCCTACACATGGTTCTTCTACCCCTTCTATTTGAACCTATAATTAATACTAGAGTTGATAGGTGTATATCCAAGAGACTTAAATCATTGGCCTGTCCATGTACCAGTTGAACCCTGAATCTCAACAGATTTGCAACACCTACTCTGCAGTTCATTGGACTCACCCAAGACAACTAACAAGGAGATGATGATGGGCAATGACCATCTCAAGAAACAGAGAGAGTCTACAACTGCAAGCAAGATAGTCCCATCCATCTGCCCCATGGGATCTAAGCCCCCTCTCAATTAGAGGTGGAGTGGACATCATCATCCCAGAATCCTCCGGACTGAGGAATGGATAATGACTTACCTTTACTCTACTATAGACTTGTGATTCTAGCAATGGAAGAACTTTTATCATTGATGTGGAAGCAGTCACCACTGGAGGTTCTGAGGGGAGAGGAAAAAATAAGTGTAATTTGGGGGCATTTTGGGGACTTGAGAATTGTCCTGAATGATGTTGAATGACAGATACAGGCCATTATATAGGTTGTAATAACTTACAAAAAATGTGCAGGAGAAAGTGTAGATTACAGTGTAAACTATAATCCGCACTTAGTGGCAATGCTCCAAAATGTGTTCATCAATTGTAACAAATGTGTCACACTAATGAAGGATGTTGTTAATGTGGGAAAATGTGCTAGGGCTAGGGAGCAGGGCATATGGGAATCCCCTATATTTTTTATGTAATATTTCTGTAATCTAAGTATGTTTTTAAAACAAATAAAAAGTATATTTAAAAAGTAAATAAATAAAATAAAGGAAGAAAAGAAAAAAAAATCGCTATGCATGGTTTCAGTTTGTGCAGTCACTTTTGTGGTCCCACACAACTGCCCAAAGCAAAGACTGTATATATGTGTACATGTGTATACATGAACCTATGCGTGCATACACACTCACACATGCATATAGTAAAAAGTCTCCCTTTCACTCCAGTCATCCATTTCCCAGTTCCCACTCTCATGTTTCACAAGAAATACCATTAATTTCATATGCATCATTTCAGACTTTACTTTTACAAATATAAGCCCTCTCCCCTCTATTTCGTAAAAAAGGTAACATACTATACATACTATTCTACATCTTGCTTTTTCAATTAACATATATGGAAGCCTTCCCATATCCATACATCAAAAGCTTTCTCGTTTCTTTTAACAGCTGTATAGTAATCCATGGTATATTTGTATACAATTTATTAAAACATTTATTAAATCTTTTAGGCTGTTCTGAATCTTTTGTTCTTATAAACAAGGCTGCAATAAATAACCTAACACGTTGTGTTATTTTTCACATATATAAATATAATGGTAGAAATAATACCAAAAAATGGAACTGCTAAGGCAAAACCCATGGGCATTTATATCTTGATAGATATTAGCAAGCTGTCGTCTGTGATATTTGTGCATATTTACACTCCTACCAGTAATATACGAGGAGAGAAAAATAGACCTTTGAAAGAAAGAATTTGGGTGACATGAGTCACAAACAAAGTAAGTCTTCACTTACCAGCTGTGAAGTGTGATTCTGGGAGCAGTGGGAGAAAACAATGAATTAGATGTGCTTGCTACCCTGAAGGACTTCAAGGTGTACTTAAGAAGATGAGAACTGTACATAAAGGAAATCTTTATTATTTAAGGATAATTCATATAGAGAAAGCCCCTCTAAAATAAATGCTTTTTAAGTAGGGATCAAAATTTTATAATACATATATGATGGAAAAAATTGACAGGAAGTAATGTTAAAAAATGAAATTAAAACTATGAAAATAGGTTTATTTTTACATTTATTAGAATTTCATTTAAAATATCCTAATAATGAACTGTGTTATCTGTTGACATAATTTTCCTTTAATTTTGCGTAGTAAGATGTACCATCCTTTGCTCATGAACATAAAATCAGTTATGTTTGCAAAAATATTTGATGGTTTAACCAATTTTCTCAATGACATTTCTACGTCTTTTGATTCTTTTGATATTCAATTCCATCTCATTTGATTACAGATGCTATTGTGACCCTTTTCCCCCACCCCCATTTTAATTCTGCCAGATTATTATTTGTCTGTGGCTTAAGCATAGCTCATGCAATTTTCCAACATCACTTTCATTGACATCATGACATATTGTAGTTTGGAAATTGACTTTGCAACTGTTTTGCATTGTGTTATAATATAATAGTAAAATCTGATAATACAATATTGTCCAGTGAAGGTCTACATGATGGTCTATGTTGAGGTCAGCAAACTATAGCCTAAGAACCAAATCTGGCTGACTGCCTGTTTTTGTAAATAAAGTTTTATTGGAATGCTGCCATGCTCATTTCTGTACATATTGTCTATGGCTGCTTTCATACTAAACAGCAGAATTGAATAGTTGCAACAGTGACTGTATAACCAAAAAAAGCCTAAAATATTTACTGTCTGGTTCTTTATGGAAAAAATTTGCTGAGCCATGATCTACATTGATGTTTAGTGATAGTAATGTAGATACTGATTTTATAAATATCATTAATTAGTGAATGTATTGGGGTCATAATTTTTGCTTTCATACCTACTCCTAAAGGTGGAAAAAATGCAGTAAACATTCATTAAGGAGGATCCCTGACTCTTAGATTCTTAGGAGTAAAGTAATGCTACACTAGCTTGGAGGAGAAAGAGAATCCCTATGGCTGCTGGCAGGAAATAAAGCTCCCTAGGGAAGGTGGCACAGCTGTAGGGCTTCAAAGGATGTGTAGAACTACGGATCAGAAAATTCTCTGAAAAGAACAATATGACAGTAGCTCTTTATAGTTATGAGCAAACAATAATTTACCACCTTGCTGAGATGACAGGGTGTAGCCAGCAGAAGAGATAGACAGTGGCTAGGTCTGACTAAAAATCTTCTTCTTGATTCCTGTTGAGTTGATAAAGTTGGCAGCAGTTCCAGTTATAGGGACTGAAAGATCCATCGATGGTCATGGCAAAATGTAACAAAGGCACTCACCACCTGTCTCACTCAGGGATCCTACTGTGACTACCCCTAAGCCCCAGTGTGGCTTGTTCCTTCTCAACTAGTGATCAGGTTTAGAAGGGAGTCTAAGTGAACTTCCTCTCTATAGTATTATTTATTTATTTATTTATTTATTTATTTATTTATTTATTTATTTTATTTTATTTTATTTTTAAAGAGATTTAGATTATATAAATGTCACATAAAAGATATAGGGGATTCCCATATACCCCACTCCCCACACCTCCCACATTTTCCCACATAAATAACATCCTTCATTAGTGAGGTACATGCATTGCAATTGATGAACACGTTTTGAAGCATTGCCACTAAGCGTGAATTAAAGTAAACATTGTAGTTTACACTCTCTCCCACCCAATTCTGTAAGTTATGGTGAGATTTATAATGGCCTGTGTCTGTCATTGCAATGTTATTCAGGACAATTCCCAAGTCCCAAAAATGCCCCCATATTACACCTGTTTTTCCCTCTCCCTGCCCTCGAACCTCCAGTGGCCACTGCCTCCATATCAGTGATATCATTTCTTCCATTGCTAGAATCACAATAAGTCTATAGTAGAACACCAGTAAGTCTACTTTAGTCCATAATTCATTCCCCAATCCTGATGATTCTGGGATGGTGATGTCCACTCCACCTCTAATTGAGAGGGGGCTGTGATCCCATAAGGCTGATGAATGGGACTGTCTTGCTTGCAGTTGCAGATTTTCTTGGTTTCTTGGTATGGTAGTTGTCAATCGTCACCTCCTTGTTAGTTGTCCTGGGTGAGTCTAATGAACTGGAGAATAGGTATTGCAACTCTGCTGAGGCTCCAGGACCAGCTGGCACATGGACAACCCAAAGATTCCAGTCTCTTGGATGGTTACCTGCAAACTCCAGCACCAAGTATAGGTTTAAACATAAGGGACAGAAGAGCCATGTGTAGGGAAGCCATAATTGAGTCCAACTCTGTCACTCTCAGGAGCACAAACTCCAAAGTAGGGCCCACTGTCAAGGCACCAAACTCTGGAACTATCTGCCCTGACCAGGTAACATTATCACCTCCATGTTAGTTGTCCTGGGTGAGACCAATGAACTGGAGAGTAAGTGTTGCAATTCTGTTGAGATTCAGGGCCCAGCTGGCACATGGACAGCCCAAAGATTTAAGACTCTTGGACGTATACCTACCAATTCTAGTGCTAATTATAGGTTCAAATAGAAGGACAGAACAGAAAAGCTTGCATCTAGGGACTAATCCTTCCAAAAACAAACGAACAAACAAACACATTCAGGAACCAAAGTAATGAGGTGCTTACCTCTAAAGGTAGAATTTCAGGGGAGGTAGCAGACCACAAGGGGAGGTGGCATGGATTTCCTCTCATTAACAAAAATTTTGATTTCCATGGGGTTACTCAGCCTTTCCTTTTTGAGTTTCGCATTTAGCCTGTGCCCAGTCTCTCTCAAATTAAGGATCCCTTGAAATGTACAGTTGGATCACCAGCTCCTCAGTCCAAAGCAGAGGTGTTCAGCCCCAGCTGCCTGCTCTCAGCAAGGTCTCTTTTTAATGACCACTTCTCCTGTCTACACTCTTCTCCCGTGAGGCCATCAGAGTGATTAGCGATATGGGTGGCCCCAGAAGACTCTGGAGAGGGATTCCAGCCCGCAGATCTGTCTTAGAGTTTGTCAGCTGGGAGAAGGGTCTACACTGAAGCACAGCAGTTGCCTGTCAGGGGAAAGAACAAGGCTGCTGAAGCCTGTGGTGCCTCTAGATTCTGGGCTGTGCTTCAAAGGTTTCTGCCAGCACATTGTGTGAGGCCACCCCAGGCGGGGGCGGAGGCAGCTTCCTTGGTTCTAGTTTCAGCTTCAAGGCCACTTCAGGATTTTTAAGCTACTTGGGGAGTGACAGCTGTCACTGCCTATGCCCCTGGGGATTTGGACCAGCAGGATTTGGGACTAAGTACCAAGGTCTATTCCCTGCTGCTCCAGTTTTTTTCCCTTTGTTAAGCAAATGCAATTATAGACAGTTTTAAGAGGTTATGGTTGTGCCAATGTTGCTTTCTTCCAAAAATTGGACTGCCTATTGTGCTGAGAAGGTGCTGTAAGCTATTTGCAGTATAAACTCGATTTTAATCTTTTAGATCTCCCTCATTTGCTTATTGGTCAGAGGGCCCAAATTTCAAGACTCAGACTCAACCTACGTCCTCCTGACCATCCCAGACCATCTGATTTCTTCCACTTCAGACTTGTTGCCTCACCTGCTATCTGCCCAGTTGGTCTGAAAGCTCCTCATGCAGACTGTCTTGCTCATCTTTATATCTCCAATACCACCTAGCACTGGGATGTGTTCATAGATCTTGCTGTGTGATGTTAGTTATGTCATTTCACCACCCTGATTCTCGATTTTCTTTACTAGAACATGTGGGAGTTAAAATAAATGGTTTCTTAAGTCCACTCTTGCTTTTCTGTAGGGCAAAATAATGCCCAATTCTGCTCTTACTAGTTTGTGAAATTATAAACAAGTTATCTTTTCTGAGACAATTTTCATTTTTTGGATAGGAGAATGGTATTTATTTCCTGTAAGCTATTTGAATATAAAATATTTATTATTATATAAATTAGTGAAGGAGGTTTCTTTGCCATATATATGAAACAACCCTTTAAAATGGGATCTGTTATTATTACCTTAATCCAGTGGTTAAAATTAGCTCAAAGAAGTGATATAACTGGCCCAAGGTAACTCAGTTGAGAAATAGACAAGTTGAGATTTGAACTTAAGCAGTCAGTCTCCAGAGTAGGATGATACTTTCATGAGCTTTCGTGAGACAAATGCTCTGTAAGCCAGCATCGTAAGAGCCCAGAAATCTCCAACCATTCTCGCTGCCAGGAATGAAGGCAAAGAAGTTTTGAAGGGCATTCAACGTTCTCACTGTGACCTGACCTAGGCTGAACTTTCAAGTTTCCATGTTCATTAAGCATTTTCAGACACTCTAGGCCACTTATTTTTTAATGTACACACATTCTACCTTTGCTTGTGCTGGGTTTTCCATGCGAAATGCTCCTCCTCATCTATGAGTGAACCTTTCTTGTGGAAGTCTTTTTCCTTCTTTATAGCCCCAATTCAAATGATAGTACTTCTAGGAAAACTTCCCTCAATGTCATCCCCTTCACTTTCCCAAAGATGCAATTCAGTGATTCTCATGCAATGAAAGTTCAGAGGATGGAGACACTGCTATGGGCTGCCAAGGATTGGGAGTACACCCTGGATGGGTAACATCAGGGACCATCCTGAAATAATATGTTCAGATGTTGGCATGCTTCCTAAAGAGGAGAGCTCTGTGTTCCTTATTCCTGTTTAATTGTGGTGGGAGATAAATAACATGAGGAAAAAGGCAGGTGGGAATCAGATTTAGTAAAGCCTTGAATGTCAGACTAAGGAGTCCAAACTTCATCCATGGTCCAATTGTGTTTTATGTGGCTCCTGCCTCACCTGGTCTGGTTGTTAAAAGGGACGATTCTGGCTCCTTTCCAGCCCTCTTGAATTCCAGAGATTCACATTTTAACAAGCTCCCCAGGGGACTCTGATGCACCCTGAAGTTTTAGAAACTGTGGTATAGGATTTGGGAGAATATGTAAATGATATTTTAAGATGTGATTACATTGAGGATTTATTGAGGTGGCAATGTGGACAATGGACTGAGGGGACAGGGAACCAGTTGAGAGCTCCAGCAATGGTCCTCAAAGATCCTGATTCCAGGCTGCCCTTGTTGGTCTTTTGTGGCCTAATTTCAACTCCTAAATTGCTGGGCCATAATGCTTTGTGAGCTGTGCTTTCTTCTCTTTATCAGTTCTCCATAAGTTAAACAAAATGTCCTTGGTTTTCAAGATCAATATTTGCTCAATCTAAACCAATTAATCTGTAGGACTGGGCAAATTTTTATAATGTCAGATACTTTTACCCCCTATTTGATAACATTCATCTCCAAACAAAACATGTTCAGATATTTCAGCTATTCTTCCCACAAGCTATAAGGTTGTCAACACAAATACAGCTATCCCATTTTATAGATGAGGAAACTGAGTCCACAGATACTATGACATGTAGGGTCTAAGATTGACTCTTCATTAGTACTGAGGTCTCTTGACCACCAGGCCAGGACTTTTTTTTGAAAAGTGGCAACTACTTGGATAAGAAATATGTCTTTTTGATTAAAAAAAAAAAAAGAGCAGGTTTTCCACAGGTCATTGAGGATACAGTGAAACTTTTGGTTGAAACAAGCAGGTCCCAAACTCTGCCTTGTATTTGACTAAATGTATAGAAATGGGATGAGGGAAGGTTTGAAATGTACATTCTCTGAATTATACCATAAAGGCCCTGGAACAGGCTGAAGGAAACACTCGATGATGACGGCGTCATAAAATGCAGGTGGATGAAGCTGGCATTGAACGTTACTCAAATGGCACTTGGTGAATAGAGAGAACAAAATTCTGATTGAGGTCATGGATGAATCAACTTCATTAGTTTTTCCATGGGTTTGGTACAGACTGAATTTTTAGGGGATTAAAGGGATGGGAGATGGTAATGAGAGATCAGAGGGAAGAAAAGGGTTAACGGTGTGCTTTCTTCTTTCCCTCTCCTTCAACCAAACCACTTTGTCTCATTCTGCAGAAGACCTGTGATCAATCAAATGGCAAAGCATCTCCCACCCACTCCATTTCCTATTACATATTGCACTGGAATCACTCTCACATCCTGTTTCTTTTGCAGTTATTAGTCCATATTTAAAATTGGCTAATGATGCTCACAAGACAGAGATTTCCTAAGCTTCAGGGGCTAGAGTTTTTAGAAACAGAGTTTGGTGAGAAGGTAGTTTCTGGATTAGTCCCATCACAATTTCATTTTGTTTATCAGGATTGTTCTTAAGTACAATATTTTTCATCTAACCAAAGAAAATAGAAAGGGAATAGAGAGAGATGGGCAGTGAGAGACTACTGGGAGACAACCATATCTGTATGCTCAGCACCCAAGCACCCAGTGCCAGTGCCTGATACTTGTAATCACTTAAATGGTATGAATGCATGGTGGAAATCAAGGCACCCCAAAGAAAGCTTATTTAAAAAGCCAAAAATGCTTATTCTAAGTCAGGGAACTTACAAGATGAGCCTGGGGAATCTGGTAGTACTAGAAAGTAAGGAAGTATTCAGCAAACAAAAGGATGGGGGCATGTTAAAGGGACATAGGACCAACCTAAAAGAGCCACCTATGGTCAAAGCTGGAACAATTTGTGTAAGAAAATAAATAACATAATACTGGATTGTAATCCAAAGTATAAAATAAGTATACATGAGTACATAATGATATAAATGAATTATTAAATAAATAAATAGGAAGAGACAAATTCTTCCTACAGAAGAATTCCAAATAATATATGTAAATACCTCTTCTTATAGGAAGTGAGTAGAGTCCCTGCTCCCACCTAGAATGTGGGCTGCAATTAGTGACTCAATTCCAGAGAATAGAGTAAGGAATGGGAAAAAGAGTAACTTTACAGTGAGAAATCTTGCAAACACTACCTTAACCAAGTGATGATGTTTAACATCATCAATTTTGTTGTGGCTGATAAGAAGTGATGAGAAGGGCACCTCACTTCCATGGCATTCTTTCCGTGAGGCCCGAACCCCAGTCTAAACATGAGGAAAACATCAGACAAACCCAGACTAGCGGACATTTTACAGGATTCCTGGCCAGTATTCCCAAGACTGTCAAAGCCATGAGAAGCAAGGAAAGACTGAGAATTATCGCAGACCAGAGGAAACTGGGTGTATTAGTCAGCCAAAAAGGGTTCTGATGCAAAATACCAGAAATTGGTTGGTTTTTATAAAGGGTATTTGGGGTAGAAGTCCATAGTTACTAGGCCATAAAACGTAAGTTTCTTCCCTCACCAAAGTCCATTGCCACGTGTTGGAGCAAGACAGCTGCCGACATTTGCCAGGGTTCAGGCTTCTTGGGTTCCTCTCTTCCTGGGGCTCGGTTTCTCTCCAGGCTCAGCTCCTCTGTTTTCTCCACAAGGTCAGCTGTAGACTAGGAGGCTCTCTAGGCTTTGCCTCTCTCCACAAGGCTCTCAGGCTAATGGCTTGTCCTTTTTCCTGGGGCCTTCTCTCCTTCCTCAAAACCAAGCTCTCTTACTTCTCAGGGCTCCAGCTCAAGACTCCAACATCAAAAACTCCAACTCTGTCCTTTGCCATGTCTTTTTATCTTTGAGACCCCACCCACCAAGGGGTGGGGCTCAACGCCCTACTGATGTGGCCCAGTCAACGCCCAAATCATTACTTAATCATGCCCAGATTAACATACCAGTTTACAAGCATAAACCAATATCTATTTTTGGAATTCATAACTATATCAAGCTGCCAAACTGCTACACTGGGTAAACTGACAACTAAAATGCAATGTGGTACCCTGGATGGGATCCTGGAACAGAAAAAGGATATTGTTACAAAAATGGTGAGATCCAAATAAAGTCCAGAATTAAGGTAATAATTAATGTCAGTTTCTTAGTTGTGACAAATGTAGCATGGTAAGGTAATGCAAGATGCTGATAATGGGGGAAGGCGGGTAAGGAGTACAAGGAGAACTCTCTGTACTCTCTTTGTAATTTTTCTGTAAATCTTAAATTATTCCAAAATACAAAGTTTATTTTAAAAAAAGATTAAATAAAACAATTCAGTTAGTACCCATTGGGAATTAGCTGAACTGTTTTATTTAATCTTTTTTAAAAAATAAACTTTGTATTTTAGATTTAATATTTATCCCTATAAAACACAGGGTTTAAGCTCTCTGGTAAATAAAAAGCAAATTATAAAAAATAGCCAAAAATCAAAATTAAGCCATTTAAGATTATTGATCATGTGTTACATAACACTATCTTCTTGCAGTCTTCTCTTGCATAAAACACCAACTGTTCTGCAAAAATTTGGTAACGGTGATAGCTGTTCTAATCTCAAATTCATTTGTATACAAAACTAGGCTCCAGAAAGGTTTTTTAAAGATAAAAACAACCGCGTTAGTTTTATAACCCTAAAGTCCAAGAACATCCTTTTTTTTTTTTTTTTTGTCACTTTTTAGTGGCTTAGTCTTGTCTTTTGTCAAGAACTTTGTCAGACATGCCACACAGTCCATTAAGCCTATTTGTTATTATTATACAGTCCCAGCCACTAGTGTGTTTTTTGTTTTTGCTTTGCTTTTTTTTTTTTTTTTTTTCAGGAAGGGATACTTTTTGTTCAAATGTTGACTCTTCATGAGAAGAGATGTAGCTCAGAACAAAGGAAACCATAATAGCAAAAGACAACGGATACTCACACAGATGTGCAGTTGTCCTTTCCTTATTCATGGTAGTTCTAAGCTACATTTAAGCACATTAGTACACAGAGGAGACTAGCCTCTCTCAGCTGCTTAGAGCCACGAAGAACAGGGTAAAGCAAATTGAGGTTTTGAAATGTCAGTGGGAGATACTGCTTCCCCAAAGAGCATTAACTGTGTATGTTGAAAGTAAGATAAATGAATAATTCCTAAAATTCAGACCTTTATGGATTAATGCACTATCACTATTACAGATGAAACCACCAAGGGTCAGTGAAGTTAAATTATTAGGCTATTGCCATATAGCTAATAAGGGATGGCCCCAGGATTAGAATTTATCTTTCTTTGTATTCCAGAGCCCATGTTCTCAACCTCCAAATTATACCAACTGTAAGTACAATAATATTACTGATCCTACATGTTATTTCTATTAAAATTAGGTTTCGTGATCATCTTTATTCATAAAACTTGGGCTGCATCTAATTTTTTTCCTCTGAAGGTGAAATTGCTAAGTATATGAATATTTGAATTAATATTTTATATTAAATTTGCATTCCATAACAATTATATTAGTTTAGCACTGCAGGCTTACCACGGACTTGAGTTAGACTATTTTTAGTCTGAAATATCTTGTTTTCCTTTGCATTTCTTGATTATATATGTAGTTGGATTTTTTTTATTCTTGGGTATTAGATTTTTTTTGTAATAATGGTTTCTTTTTATTTTCAATTCAAGTTTTGATAAGCTGTTTTGTTCATGGCCATTACTCAGTGACTCATTTATTTTCAAATATTTATTGAATGTCTACCCTATGTCAGAAATTTTGCCAGAATTCAGGATCATATTGGTGAACAAAACAGTTTCAATTCATGGTTTATGGAATTAATCCAAAGGAGACAACAGACATTTAACAAATAATGATTAGTGAAATGAGAAGAACAGGTTGCTCTGGTAGCATATAACAGGAGGACCTATAATAATCTCCTGGTTCAGGCAAGATTTCCTTGAGGAAGAAACATCTGAGATCTAAAATATGAATAGAAAGTAGCTAGATGAGAGGGAAAGCTGGTAACATGTACAACAATCCTAAAATAAGGGACATATTTTCTATTGGTTTTTCAAGTTTTTTTTAGGGTTTATTTTTCTTGATAGATTTCTTAAACTCTGCATATTAAGTTATTAATCTTTAATGTCATTTATTGTTAACATCATTTGTCCCTTTCTTTATACTCTCATTTATGGTACTTTCAATTAGAAAACATTTTCCCTTTTATATAAATTGCAATCACTGGCTCTTCATTTATTTTTGTGGGAATTATAACATACTTTACAATTTGCCTTTATTTTTAGTACAAAAACTAATTTTCCCTTCTCATAGATGTGTGACATCCATTTTTTTCAGTTTAATCTCCTCTTACCAGTTGAAACCCTTTCCCCCTTCCTCTCTCTGGACCACCACAACCAACATAAACATTGTATCAGTTAGCTAATGCTGTGTAACAAAACAATCCAATACTTAGTGCCTTAAAATAATAATCGTGTGTTGTTCAGAAGTCAATGGGTTTCCGAGTGGCTCTGCTCATCTGAGCTGGACTGGCAGGGCTTATGCATGCATCTGAAATCAGCTGCAGTCAAGTAGATGGTTCTAGGTGGTCTCTTTTAGATGTATGGTGTCTCAGCGTGGACAAGTTGGCTGACTCACCTCTGTTACACGTGATCCCCATCCTCCATCTGTCTAGCCATGACTTTTAGTGAAAGTAGGCTTATAGTAAAGGTAGGCTTCCAAGGGAATAAGCAGAGGTATGCCAGGTCTAGGCATGAAACTGGCACAATGTTACTTCTACCATATTCTTTTTTTTTTTTTTTTTCAAACCTACAAAATATTTATTACAACAGCCATTTATTTTTCTGAGCCTTTTTAATTCATTATATAGGGTTTTCCATTTTTAAGTTAACATTCTTGCTGACACAAATATTTACATTATCACTTTACAATGTGTGAAGTAGTACATGGGGTGTATCAAGCAGAACTTCAAAACTGCCCCAAGAGTTGTTCAACTACCACAAGCTTTATTATGAAAATATGATCAAAAACACACAAGCATAAACAAAAAAAATGTACTCAGAATAACATTATCTCAAAAGAAAAATTTAAAGCTAAAGATAAAATAAAGGTCTTTATTTTACAATATGTATAATTTTATATAATTTATTAAAACTAAACACAACATATACAAAATATTAACAGATTTAGAGTGGTCATTCAAAAATCTGATAAGCACTTAAAATACAGAATGTTAAGATGGCAAAATTATACCAAGCAAGGTTTGCAAAGGTTTGCATAATTATCTAGCCCACTAATTCAGGCTGAACATTCACTCTCCGAAGCACTTCTTCAGGCATGCAAGAAACAGGACTAACAGGTTTAATCTGTTCTTCCCCCAAAAGTGATAGTCCAGCAATTCCAATTCCAAACAAAGTATGAAAAGGATCCACCATATCTCCTGGCCTGTCTGCAAATCCTCCAGTTTCTTCATCTTGACATGCCAAGATGAAACTACGCAGTTTCTCTCCATCAATCCAATGAAGCCTTCCAATTATCCTTAGGGAAGCCAACACCCACCATGAATAATAGCACACATCTGGTAACTTCTCTGGCCTTCCATTGAGTCCACCTGATGGTAACTGTCATTCACAAAACCACCAACCCAGTAAATCAGAATTTACTTGATGCAACTGACTAGTAATAGCCAGGAATCCTGTGCAACAATAGATCTGCCCAGCATGGGAATCAGAACCTGGTCTGCAACCAAATCCACCATCAAAGTTCATACAGGACAAAACAAAATCTACTGCCTTTTCCACATTAATAGCATCCAATTTCCCCAAAAGAGCCAGAGTTGCCACCGCACAGAAAGAAAATCTTGTATCAACCTCTCCCCAAATGTCTCCGGCAAAAGACCCATCTTCTTTCTGTAGACTTTGAACATATTCCACAACTTTATTTACGTCAATAACATTAATACTATCATACAGAGTAAGAATCTGGACAGCACTAAGTGTATACAAAAGATGAGGATCATGTCCAATACTCGCACTTATTCCACCACACTCATGTTGGCATGACTTAATAAATGTAAGAATTTCCTCTCTATTCATGCGATGAAGTTGTCCCATGAGATCCATTACTGTGAGGCCCCAATAGATGCCACTCATTCTCAAATACTCAGACATACAGTATTCATAATCATCTTTCTTTGAGCCATAAGATGCAATATAATCTGCATGTTTCTCCACCAAAAGTGTGTCAGGTGCATCTGGCTTGATAACAACATCCTTCTGTGTTGTGCCCATGTCTGAGAAGGGAAAAAAAGCTCTACCATATTCTGTTAGCCAAAGCAAATCATGAAGCCAGCTACATTCAAGAAGTGGAAATATAGACTTTCCCTTCATGGCAGGAGGTGCAAAGCCACACTACAAAGTATGTTAATGCAAGGACTAGTAGAGAATTGGGACTATTTTTGCAACCAATCCACCAAAACCACCAAATAGAATTTTCAGTTACTTATTTTTGTTTGTTTAAATCTTCCTCTTCCTTCAAGACCCGATTTAAACTTATGAGTTATTTTCATCATGCTACATATCCCACTATATAATACTAACATAGCACTTATTTTACCAAACACTGTACTAAGGGCTTTATAACCTTATCTGATTTAATCCCCACCATAAATATATGTGGTAATGCTATTATTGTCCCCATTTTGTGGTTGAGAAAATAGCTTCTGAGAATAATTTTTCTCAAGAACTCATGGCTATAGAGTGTCAGAGCCTAAACTCAAAATCAAGTATATGTAGAATTTTATAGTTTTAACCTCAGAGCTTTTGCCTACCTCGAAGTCTAAGCTATTTATGTAAAATCAGAAGAAAAGTTTATTTTAAACCAAAGTAGCCAAATATCACTTTCTCCTAAATTAAAAAGAATCTGTATTAGTTTATATAGTATAAACATATATATACAAATTATCTATATTGGGAGTACATTGGCAATCCTATCCATTAATTTACTTCCTTCCTCTAAATTAGAAGTAAAACTACATTATTCAGTTTTTAAGAAAGGCTTAGACTGTTCCACAGAGGTGTCATTAGAGGAATCCCTGCTCCAAAAGGGTGAGATAGGGTTAGTTTTGTTTTTGTAGTGTAATTCAATTCACTGAAATTAAAAAAAAAAAAAAAAATCAGGTCTTATATATCTGCCTGGACCCACAGTGTGAAAGATGATAAATGTAATTGTAGAACTAGAAACTGTTGAGAGCATTTAGTACAAAATGTATACTCTATTTCTGGTTGTATTTTTGTATAATGTTGGGGATTGAATTGTATCTGCCACAAAAGGTATGTTCAGGCCCCAATGTCTGATCCTGTGGGTGTGGATCTATTGTAAATTGGGTCTCTAGAAGGTGTTACTTCAGTGAAGGTGTGGCCTGATTCAGGTTGGGCTTTAATCCAGAATCCTGGAGTCCTTTATAAGCAAAGCAAAAGAGAGAGAGTGAGAGACAGAGAGAGAGAGTGAGAGACAGAGAGAGACAGACAGACAGACAGACAGAGACAGAGAGAGAGAGACAAAGACAGAGACAGAGACACAGAGAGAGAAACTGGAAGTCAACAGAACCCAGGAGAGAAAGAAGATGCCACCATATGCCTCGCCATGTGACAGAAAAGCCAAGAACCAAGGATCAGTCCCAGGACACCAGTCTTTTGGAGAAAGCATGCCTTACTGACTGGACTTTACCTAGCCTCAAAACTATGAGATAATAAATTCCCATTCTTAAGCCAACCACTATATGGTATTTTTTTTAGCAGCTGTAAAACGAACACAATAAGAAAGAAAACTGACTCAAAGAAGAGGTAAGATTGACTCCAGGTCACCTGGACAATCAGTAATAGATAGATTCTAGACTAAAATGCTGTTCTGTCTACTGTCAGCTCAGACCTCTTCTCCCACCTGAGCCTGATGTATTCAAATACAATCGGGCAGTATTCCTGTACCTTTATATACAGTGGTATGTAGTTTTTCGTTTTGTATTTTTGTTTTTTGTTTTTTTTTTTCCTCTAACTCATAAACTTGCCGGACCTGGTGCTCCTGGGAGTGTTAAAGCAGAATGTGCTTATTTACTTTTATTTTTTGAACTGTTTTCCTTCTTTTTTATGATCCTGGCTTCCAACTGTGTGGCAGAGACGCATAAAAATTGGCATAAAAGTAGGGAAATGTGCCCCAGATGCTGTATTAACTGTGAACTAAGTTTAAATGCCTCCAAACAGGGTCTGATCTTCTATCTGTCAGCTTCCAAAGCATCTCATCCTGAAGTTTTCCTTTTGTCTACAATGCAGGGGACAGTGGAGTAAAGACACCTCTAGATGGCCAGTGCTTTATAACAAATCATTCTTAGGCTTGAGCAGCTCTGAGATCTGTGGGCATATAGAGAGAAATGGGAAAGAGTAGAGCTCCAGTTCTGTCTCGGAAAACACTGGTTAAATTATTTGGATTTGGTTTCATCATCATTAAGGACCTAGTGGTTACTGAGCAATTTTGGGATGCAAGTCAGCAATTAATAAGGTGATGCCTGGTAATTATGCTTTCACAGTCCCCTTTTGTCTAGAAAATTTGAAAAAGGGTTCACGATCATTATTGCACCTCTTAACCTCTCTCCCAGGCTCCAGTCTTGCTTGTCTCTGCTCTATTCTCCTCATTGTAGTCACAGTGATCTTTCAAAAGCATGCACTGCATTGTGTCATTTCCCTGCCTAAAACCATCCCATGGATTCTTACTGCCCTCTTGAAGATGTCTAAATTCTGACCCAGGACCCACAAAACCATTGTTGATACGGTCGCTGCTATTCCCCAGCTGCTCATCTCTCCTCATCCTCACTATACTTCTTGCAGTTCCTCGGATGAGCTGTGTTCTTTCTCTTTTCCAGATGTTCACACATGCTGTTCCTTCTGCCTGGAACATCCTTCTTTCTAACTTCTGTTCCTACCCCACCCACCGCCATTTTTAAGCCACAGGCTAGACAGAATTTCTTTGGCGGCTCAGTGACATAGGCTTTCACGCCCTTTCCCTGGATCCCTATGATCCCATAGATGCCAGAATTTCCTTTATCATAGCACTCCTCTGGGTGTACTATAACTGGGGCTTATATAAGAAGAACATTTGTGAAATCTGCCAATGTGTATCTTAATGTTGCTGTGTCTCTGGCATGGTGGTAGAGATCAATATAACTTTGTGGTTAAAAGAGTAACTCCCTGTGTTCGATTCCTGGCTCTATCACTTATTACCTGTACAAATTTGAGAAAGCCATTTAGTCCCTCTGGACCTCAGATTCCTCATTTGTGGAACGAGAATAATAATAATACCTACCTCATTGGGTTATGTTAAGAATCCACATTAGTTCATACATAAGTTCTTAGTAGAGTGCCTATCATATTATAAGTCCTCACATATTAACTTTTACTATTAAGATGGTCTTTGAAAAATATAACAAATGAAAAAAGAGTTAGGCTATCTGGCCCGGGTCTTTGTGAATATACTGTTTAATTCGGGATAAGTCACTTTTCCTCTCTAGGTCTTAAGTTCCTTCATCAGGACTCTTGGAAGACTCAACCAAACTTTCTCTAAGGGAACATACAATTTTGTCATTGACAGTCCTGTTATTTAATTTTATATCTCCAAAAACCTTTACTGTAGGTGGTGATTTTATATATATTTTTTCTAAGATTTATTTTTACTTTATTTTCTTTTTAAAATGTATCCCCCGCCCCCCCCCCCAGGTGGTTCTCTTTGTCTGCTCATTGTTTGCTTGCCTTCTCCAAGAGGCACTGGGAACTGAACCTGGGACCTTCTACATGGGAGGCGAGTGCCCAATGGCCTGAGCCACAACTGCTCTCCTGTAGGTGGTAATTTGATAAAGGAGAAAAGTAAAACCCAGATAAGTAAGCTGACTTACCTAAGGTCTTATAGACAAATACAAGAACCATATCTATACCTTCAGCTTAATAACTCAAGGTTCATATCTTTTTTTTCTTATTAAAAATTTTATTGAAGTATATCATTCATACATGAACATAATACATAGACAGGAAGCATATAGTAAAAGTTGTGAACTTACAAAACAAGCATTCATAACATCATACAGAGTGCTGGTACATCACCCCACCACCAACACCTTGCATTGTTGTGAAATATTTGTTACAAATTATGAAAGAGAATTGTCAAATTATTACTACTAACTATAGTCCATATTTTACATTTGGTGTATTTTCCCCCAACCCTATTTTTTGTTGTTGTTCACAAACCATACAATTTATCTAAAGTATATACAATCAGTGACATTTGGTATAATTACAGAGTTGTGCATTCATCACTTCAATCAATATTGGAGCATTTTCATTAATCCAAAAAATAAAACAACAAAAACCAAACCACTATCAAGCCCATATGTTAGCACTATTGATTACAAATGCTATGATGTGCCTTCACTATTTCAATTCATATCCAAACATTTACAAACAACTTTTTACCAGTTCTCCACAGATTAAACCTCAGCTTTCCATTCTCTAACCACATTCTTTTCTCTGATGACTTATACTCTAGCTATTAAGTCCATGAGTTTGCTCATTATATTTAGTTAATAATAGAAAAATCATACAATTTTTGCCCTTTTGTGTCTGGATTGCTTCACTCAACATAATGTCCTCCAGGATCATCCATGTTGTCATATGACTCATGACTTCGTTTCTTCTTACAGCTGCATATATTCTATTGTGTATGTACACCACAGTTTGTTTATCCATTTGTCAGTTGATGGACACTTGAGTTGTTTCCATCTTTTGGCAACTGATGTTCATAATACTGCTATGAACATCAGTGTGCATACATGTTTATGTACCTGCTCTCAAATCTTCTGGTATATACCTTGTAGTGCTGTTGCTGTTGCTGGGTCACATAGCAGATCTATATCTAACTTCCTTAGGAACCACCAAACAGTCCTCCATAGTGGCTTTTCCATTCTACATTCCCACCAACAGTGAATAAGCATTGCTATCTCTTCACATCTCTCCAACACTTGTAGTTTTCTGTTTTTTAACAGTGGCCATTTTAGGTGTGAAATGATATCTCATTGTAGCTTAGATTTGCATTTCCCTAACAGCCAGTGATGCTGAACATTTTTTTCAAATGTATTTGTATTTCTTCTTTAGAAAAATGCCTATTCAGGTCCTGTTCCCATTTTTTAATCAGGATATTTGTCCTTTTATTGTTGAATTGTGGGATCTCTTTATGTATCATGGATATTAGACCCTTGACGGATGTATGATTTCCAAATATTTTCTCCTATTGGGTAAGCTGCCTTTTTACCTTCTTCACAAAGTCCTTTGAGGTGCAGAAGTGTTTAATTTTGAGGAGGTCCCATTTATCAATTTTTTTCTTTTGTTGCTCATGCTTTAGGTGTAAGTTTTAAGAGACCCCCTACCAACTACAAGGTCTTGTAGATGTTTCCCCATGTTATCTTCTAGGAGTTTTATGGTCCAGGCTTTTATGTTTAGGTCTCTGATCCATTTTGAGTTGATTCTTGTATAGAGAGTGAGATAGAGGTCCTCTATCCTTCTTTTGGTTATGGATATCCAGTTCTCCCAGCACCATTTGTTGAAGAAACTATTCTGTCCCAGAAAAGTGGGCTTGGTAGGCTTTTCAAAAATCAGTTGACCATAGAGGTCTGGGTCTATTTAAAAACTCTCAATCTGATTCCATTGATCAATGTGTCTATAGTTATGCCAATAAAATGCTGTTTTGACATCTGTAACTTTATAATAAACTTCAAGATCAGGAAATGTGAATCCTCCAAAGTAATTCTTCTTTTTTAGAATATTTTTAGCTATGCAGGACCCCTATCTCTTCAAATAAATTTGGTAATTGATTTTTCTATTTTTGTAAAGTAGGTTGTTGGAATTTTGATTGGGATTGCATTGGATCTATAAATCAGTTTGGGTAGAATTGACATCTTCACAATGTTTAGTCTTCCAATCTATGAACATGGAATGTCCTTCCATTTGTTTAGGTCTTCTTTGATTTCTTTTAGCAGTGTTTTATAGTTTTCTGAATATAGATCCTTTATATTCCTGGTTAAATTAATTCATAGATATTTGGGTCTTTTTGTTGCTATTGTAAATGGAATTTTTTTTCTTGAGTTCCTCCTCAGCTTCCTTATCACTAGTATATAGAAACTCTACTGGTTTTTTGAGTGTTGATCTTGTATCCTTCTGCTTTGCTAAACTCATTTATTAGCTCTAATAGTTTTGTTGTAGATATTTCAGAATTTTCTAAATACAGGATCATGTTATCTGCAAATAGTGAAACTTTTACTTCTTTTCCAATGTGGATGCCTTTTATTTTTTTCTTGCTAATTGCTCTAGCTAGAACTTCTAGCACAATGGTGAATAACAGTGGTGACAGTGGGCATCCTTGTCTTGTTCCTGATCTTAGTGAGAAAGGCTTCAATCTCTCCCCATTGAGTACAATGTTGGGGGACTGTGGGATTTTCATATATACCTTTTATTATGCTGAGGAACTTTCTTTCTATACCTATCTTTCGAAGTGTTTTCATCAGCAAAGGATGCTGGATTTTGACAAACTCCTTTTCTGCATCAATCAAGATGATCAGGTGTTTTTTTCCCTTCAATTTGTTAATGAAGTGTATTATATTAATTGATTTTCTTATGTTAATCCATGCTTGCATAACAGGAATAAAACCCACTTTTAGATTCGATTTGCAAGGATTTTTTTGAGAATTTTTGCATCTATGTTCACTAGAAAGACTGGTTTGTAATTATCTTTTCTTGTAGTAGCTTTATCTGGCTTTGGTATTAGGGTGATGTTGGAGTCATAAAATGTGTTGCATAATTTCCCCGCCTTTTCAATTTTTGGGTAGAGTTTAAACAGGATTGATATTAATTCTTCTCAAAATGTTTGGTAAAATTCACCTGTTAAGCCATCTCGTCCTGGACTTTCCTTTTTTTGGAAGGTTTTTGATGACTGATTCAATCTCTTATGTTTGGTTTTCTTGTAGATATCAATGTACATTGTAGTCAATGTAGACTGTGCATTTCTAGGAATTTGTCCATTTCATCTAGAATGTCTAATTTGTTGGCATACAGTTTCTCATAATATCCTCTTATGATCCTTTTTATTTCTGTGGGGTCAGTAGTAATGCCACCCCTTTCATTCCTGATTTTATTTATTTGGACCTTCTCTTTTTTCTCTTTTGTTATTCTAGCTAAGGGTTTGTCAATTTTATTGATTATCTTAAAGAACCAAGTTTTGGTTTTGTTGATTTTCTCTTTTATTTTTGTTGTTGTTCTCAATTTTAATTTTTCAGCTCTAATCTTTATTTCATTATTTGTTTGCTCTGAGATTGGTTTGCTGCTCTTTTTCTAGTTTCTCCAGATTTTCAGTTAGGTTTTGATTTTAGTTCTTTCCTCTTTTTTAATATAGGGCAATAAATTTCCCTCTCAGCACTGCCTTTGCTGTATCCCATAAGTTTTGATAAGGTGCATTCTTATTTTTATTCATCCTGAGATATCTACTAATTTCTATTTCTATTTCTTCTTTGACCCACTTATTGTTTAGGAGTTTGTGTTGTTTAGCCTCTATTTGTGAATTTTCCCCTTTCCTATCATTGATTTCCAGCTTCATTTCATTATGATCAGGGAAGGAATTTTGTCTAATTTCAATCTTCTTAAATTTATTGAGAGCTGTTTTGTGGCCCAACATGTGGTCTATCCTGAAGGAAGATCCTTAAGCACTTGAGAAGAATATATAACATGCTGATTTGGGGTGCAATGTTTGATATATGTTTGTCAGGTCCACCTCATTCATCATATTGTTCAAGTTCTCTATTTCCTTGTTGATATTCTGTCTAGTTGTTCTATCTCTTGATGTGCGTGGCATATTGAAGTCTCCAACTATTATTGTAAATACGTCTATTTCTCCTTTCAGTTTTGCCAGAGTTTGCCTCATGTATTTTGGGGCACCCTGCTTAGGTGCATAGATATTTATGATTGTTACTCCTACCTGGTGGATTGTTGCTTTTATTAATATATAATGGCCTTCTGTGTCTCTTATCACTTTTTGTATTTAAAGTTTGTTTTGTCCAACACCAGTATAGATACCCTGCTCTCTTTTGGTTCCCTCTCTCTTCCCTTTCTTGAGGAAGAGGGCCCCTGCAACCCCCTCAGTCCATAGCTGCTTGCCAGGTGCTGGAGGCACCAGTGCTGGTTGCTCCAAGGGTAGGGGGATGGGTATGAGCAGCTGATGCAGATTTACTCATAGGATTTTTCCAGCCAGTCAAGACTCCTTTCCTTGGCCTCTCTTCTTCTGGGTGGTGTCTAGCCTTCACCTGATATCCTAAGCCCTAAAACAGTTGTCCAGACAGTTTCTGCCTGTCCTCTAGCTATTTTGCTGGGAGAGAAGTGAGTCCTCTGCCTCTCTAATATCCATCTTCCCAAAAGTATCCCTAATATCTTTTTTCTTTGTTTTTATATCAAAATTTATCTTAAGCAATTGGAAAAAACTTGATCTTTGTCACATCATGTTGTGTATCAGCAAAATGAGAATTTTCTCAGGATCATAGTCTTTTAGAGGCACAGTGAATTTTAAATTAATTCAAATTCTACAGATATGGCAACCTAGGGACTCAAAAGATGACATATACTTAAGAGCATACAGCCATAGCTGTGGGCTACTTCTCATGAGCAAAAAACCCTTTTGTACCCTTTTTGGCCCATGGCCACACATTATAATTTATTTCTTAAATGATATCTCCTTCAATTAAGGCTCAATTAAGTATAACCAACTAAGCAGATAAAATAATTTGAAGTAGTGCTTTGTCTAATTGACAGCTGCTATTAAGCATGGACTTAAAGAGTCCCATTAGGTATGTCCATTAAACATTAATTATTTCCTTTATTCAGTCACAAATGTTTGAGTGCTTACTATGTGCTTTCTAGGCCCTGCTATAGGTGCTGGGGACACTGAAGTGGATAAAGAGAAAAAGAACCTTACTTATAATAATCAATTCAAATTTATTTCATCATTCATTCAATATCTAACCTCAAGCCTTAGGCTACTCTGGTTAATTTAAAATATGTGTTGCAGTTCCATATGGGGTACTTGGTTTTATTTTGATCCAGGCCCATAGATGTTGTCACTAGCTCTGGTAAAGTAGACCCACTTTTCTCAAGGACACACTCTGAGCACATACCATCCCTTAAAGTCTTAATCATGGCAGTGCTCCCTTTGAGCTTCACAGAGTCTATTTGCTAAAGTTGTCTTTGTCAATATCCGATGGGAAGGACCTGTAGAGCCTATTTTACAAGTCAGGAAAACTGTTTCAGAAATAGAGAAATGATAGCTCAATGGCATACAGTAAATTGGGAATAGAGGTGAGGTGCCCTGATCCCTGTGATCTCTTTGCTACAAACATAGTCATCCCATACAATCTGTGAAATGGTCAGGGGAGAAGGTACTTTTTTCCGTAGATGGAGACATTTAGGCATGAGAAGAAAAGTGGCTTCCCACATGGCTGGAAAGTGACAAAGGTGGGTTCAGAATTCAGGCTTCCTGACCCCAATGATACCCTCCCCTGGTAAAGAAGATCTGGGGATTATGTGTATTCCCAGAGAAAACTCTAGAGGGGCCTCAATCCTGAATAGTGTAGGTAAGTTGAGTAGTGTTGTTATAGAGAACTGGTTTATGGAGTCATCCAACTCTGTCTCTACCAACTACCAAATGTGTAATCTCTTTCTAGATAGACCATGTGGGAGGTTCTTAGACTAACCACAGAGTCAGAGAATCCTAGCTGAGCCAAGCCCTCCAGCTGCCTGGCCAAGACTACAAGCATGTGTCTGAAATTATCTTGGATCCGCCAGAATAACCCAGTCACAACTGAATACCAGAAGAATTGCCCAACCAAGCCCTGCCCAAATGCCTGTCCCACAAAAATCATGAGATGTAATAAAATGGCTGTGATTTTAAGCCATTAAGTTTAAGGCTAGTTGTGATACTATGATAGGAAACCATAACATTTTTCTATCTCCAATACCTAGCACAGTGTTTGATATATAGTTGGCTCTCAATAAATATCTTTTGAATAATGATTGGATACAGGTTATATTGGGGCAGGTTGAAGATAGCAAGAATCGGGAAGCGGCTGTGGCTCAATCAGTAGGGCTCCCGTTTACCATATGGGAGGCCCAGGGTTCGGTTCCCGGGGGCCTCCTGGTGAAGGCAAGCCTGCCCGCACGGCGTGGTTAGCTGACCCAGCGAGCACAAGCAGCAAGGAGGGGATAAATGAATAAATAAATAAAATCTTTAAAAAAAAAAAAAAAAAAAAGATAGCAAGAATAATGAACATGTGCTGAATGCCTACCCTTTGCCAGGCTCTTAACTCTTCATAAGTTTATGTGGGATGTTTTGTTATTGTTCCTATTTTGTAGATGATGAAACAAGCACAAAAGCACTAAGTTACTTGCCTGAGGAAGTCACAGGGTTAGGAATAGAAAAATCAGGATTAAAACCCAGTTACACTCTTAACCATCATGCTATGCTATCTCTAGACAGCAAACTTCAACATAGAAGGAAGCATGTGGGAAGCCCTTGAAGTCAGGTAGGGAACATATGTCCTATAAGAAATTAAAAGTGCCAAACGCACTGTGGATACACAGATATTGAGCTAGCTGCAGGCAATCTAATTGCATTCTTTCTTCCTAGATTCCCTTGACCTTTAAGTCAGCTCATGTAGCCATTTGGGGTGAGGGTTTTGTAGTTAGACCTAGATTCAAACCATAGCTCTGCCACATATTTCTTACTAAATTTTGTATATTATTTAATCTTTCTAAGTCTTAGTTTACTAAATTAACATGGGGATAATGATATTATTTTCCTAATTGGGCCATGGTTAAACGAGATATACATAAAAGCAGAGTGCTATGAGTGGCCAGTAGTAACTGTTTAATAAGTGGTAATTAAAAATAGAAACTTAAAAATGATCAGAATGAGAACCCAAAGAGTCAAATCTTCTACTTTGTGAGCCTATTCTCTCTCCAGAGATTGTTTGAAAAACATTTCCCCTGGGTAGACTAATCTCACCCTGATATTCCATTGTGTACATCCAAAAATATGTCGAGAGGAAAGTCCTAAGAGACCCACAGATGAGCATTCCAACTCTCACTCCATCAACCACTGAATAAATAACTTTGGGGAAGTTGTTTGATGAGCCTATGTTTGAATATATAAAATGGATGCCTTTCAGGATTGGGGGAAGATTAGGTGAAATTATGATAGTGCTCTTAGAACCCCTCAAAGACCAGATTCAGTTTCATCTCCTTTCTAAAACTTTACTAATGAAAAAGTGATCTATCACCATTCTGAACTTTTCTTTTAGGCATACCATTCTCTTACTGAAAAGATATTCTCTGTGTACGCACTCAGGATCACTGACTAAAATATGGTATTCTTGTCCTTAAGGAGATTAGAGATGAGAGAAAGTGTACTCTTAAGAGTACAAGGCAGTCCAAGCTCTCTTTTAATTTGTGTCTGCCTCCCCAGCCAGTGATGAGTTCACTAAGGGGAAATATTTCTTAAGTCTTTCTACTTCCTCTATTTCCAACACCACCTTCCTTTTACATGCAACTATCATCTCTTACCTGGTAGATGACAATAGCCTCCTAACTTGTCTCTGCACCCTGGGTCACTCCAATTCATTCTCAGTGCTGTAGTCAGAGTGATATTTTTGTAAGACAAATTAGATCATTCCCTCTATTTAAAGTTGGTCCCCATCTACCCAGTGGCTCTCCTTTGCTCTTTGGAAATACAACAAAATCTGTAACATGGTCCAAAGCCTCTATGGTTTGGCCCTTCCTGTCCTCTCTAGCCTTATTCCATATGACTCTGCCCCTTGCCTTAGTTCTGCTCCTCAAACATTACACATTCCCTCTCTCCATGGAGCTACTCTGCCTGAAATAATCTTTTATCCTCTTCTCTAGGTATTGTCAGAGATTAGGGAAGCCCAAATGGGCTAACTTAATTTTTTATTAGAGCAGTTGTAGGTTTACAGAAAAAGTATGCATATAGTACAGAGTTCCCATACATCTCCCCTCACACAGTTTTTCCTATTAGTAACATTTTGCATTAGTGTGGTTCCTTTGTTACAATTTATGTAACAATATTACTATAATTATACAATTAACTATAGCCCATAGTTTACATTAGGGTTTACTGTTCATATTGGACGGTTCTATGTGTATGTGTGTGTGTTTTTCCTAGTAACTTAGATACAACCCCAAATTTCCCATTTTATCCACTTTGAAATATATAATTCATTGGTGTTGATTACATTCATAAAAGTGTGCCTCCATCACCATCATCTATTGCCAAAACTTCCCCATTACCTCAAACAGAAACTCAAACTCATTAAGCATTAACTCCCCATTCCCCACACTCAACTGGCCACGAGTAACCTGTATTCTGAAGTTTCTGATTTTATGAATTTGTGTATTATGCTTATTTTATATAAGTGAGATCATACCATAACTGTCCTTTTGTGTCTGGCTTATTTCACTCAACATGATGTCTTCAAGTTCATACTTGTTGTAGCATGCATCAGAATGTCATTACTTTTTATGGCCAAATAATATCCCATTGTATGTATATACCCTGTTTTGTTTATCCATTCATCACTTAATGGGAATTTGGGTTGCTTCCATCTTTTGGTAGTTGTGAATAATTCTGTTACAAACATTAATGTGTAAATATCTGTTCAAGTCCCTGCTTTTAATCATTTTGGGGATATACCTAAAAGTGGCATGGCCAGATCATAGGGTAATTTTACACTCAACTTTCTGAGGAATTGCCAACTATCTTCCATAGTGGTTATACCATTTTACATTCCCATCAACAATATATGAGGGAAGGCTGACTTTATTTTGGTGAAGGCTTGATCTTGGAGGAGATTGGTGCTTATTCTGAGTGCTTTTTAGATCCTCAAAATTTGATAGCACAAAAGACCAGATCTGTCACCTTTCCTAGGATTCTTATTGTATAAATAAAGGAAACGAGGAAGGGAGAATGCATGGCCCAAAGTCACAAAGTGGCAGAGGAACACAAGTGTCAGCTTGATGACACCTTGATTTTGGACTTCTAGCCTCAAAATCATGAGCCAATAAATTCCCATTGTTCAACGAACCCTCTGCATTCAGTAGTCAGGAAACTTAAACAACACATAATAATTTGCTTCAGTAGTCAGGAAACTTAAACAACACATAATAATCTTAAAATTTTAAAGGAAAAAAAGAGAATTAAAGGAGATCCTATTTCTTTCCCTAATTTTGAGTCAGAATTCTGCCCATAAGGATAACTGGAACTGCTAGAAACCCAAGAAAATAATCTGATGAGAAATCTAGTGCTTATAAAATACTTCTTTGTATAGGGGGAACCACTAGAAGAATAGCTGATTGGCAGATCTGAACTAGCACAAGGTGCAGAATTTGGCAGAAATTCAGGCCACATGAGGTTTATAAACATCTTTTTGGATCTTTTGTACCTAGGGATGGCAGCATTGCAGTCAGTAAATACTGTCAAGATAAGCCAGGTTTTTCTACCTCTCTGAACAATGGCTTTGCTTCCCCTGCACTCACTCACCTACTTCTCTCAGATTCAGACTGTAACTGCAAACCACCTGCAATAATTTCCTATTATGGCTATAGAAAATTACCACAAAGTTGGTGTCTTAAAACAACACGACTATATTAAGTGACAGTTCTGGAGGTCAGCAATCTAAAGTAGGTCTTCCTGGACTTAAACCAGGATGGCGGATTAGCTGCGTTCTTTCTGAACTCTGTAGGGGAGAATCCATTCCTTGCTGTTTCTAGCTTCTAGAGTCTACCTGTGTTCCTTGGCTCATGGGCTCTTCCTCTCTCTTCAAAGCCAGCAGAATATCATCTTCACTTGTCTCTCTGACTCTGACCCCTGCTTCCATTGTCACATCTCCTTCTGTTTCTGACCCTTCTTTTTCCCTTGTACAAGGACCCTTGTGATTACATTTAGGCGCATCTGAATAATCCAGGCTATTTCCCCATCTAAAAAGCCTTAATGTAATCATATCTGCAAAGTCCCTTTTGGCATATAAGGTAATATTTTCACAGGTTCTGGGGATGAGGACATGGGCATCTTTGGGGAGCCTGGGAGAATATCCTGCCCACCACACCCCCTGCTCTGCTGGACAATCCTTTGTGACTGGCAATGTGACCCAGAAAAAGCATCATGGTTTGCTCTCAGCAAATCTCAGATTGGGAACTTGTAGCTAATGCTGCCTTCTCTACAACCTGGGAGAGTAGTCAGCATGATTTAGGGGATGGCAGACTTGAAGGCCTTTGTGGCATATTAGAGGAAGGGTATCTGAAAACTCACTATTGAGGGCATTGCCGGTGATGCTATACGTTGTGGTTCATCTCCATTTCTAAGGAGGTATGGATTTAGTTCTGCTGTCCTCAGCTCTGCAGGCAAGGATACATTGCCTTAATCCCACGACAGGGTTTGCCTCACAGGGTCAGTATCATTGGGGATGCTAATTACATTGAATTTTTCCCCATTATAAGGGGACAAAGTTATGTACATGGTATCTTATAGGACATTGAAGCATCAGATGTACAGGAACATAACATGCCCCATAAAGTTCCCTCCACACAAAGAATGGATGATGCTGAGTGCCCTCTACAGCTACCAACGCAGTTTCAAATATCCCAGAAAAGAGTGTGAAGGGGACCCAGGATTATCATGGCACAAATATATAGAAAAGAAAAATGCGAACTTGGAAAATTACAAGGTATGATCAAAGTCTATAGCCGCAAATATTAACAGAGTGGTGCTGATCTGCAGTGCTTCTGCTTCAACCCACATGAAACTGTGATACTTCAAATAATAACCTCTTATATGTACAAGTATTTTTCTTAGTATATAGAAGGCATTATATTGTCCGGTGTGATCTCTGTGCCAGTCCTACAAAGCCAGGTGGGTCTCTTACCTCCATTTTACAGATCAGAGAAATGAGACTGGGCCATTCACTCAAGGTTGCACTCTCTCTAAGGGAAGAATTAGGGCTGGTACTTTGGACCTCTGCCCCTCTATTTTCTCCTTTGTGAAATGGAGATAACAGTCCCTATTTGGTAGGATTTTCTGAAAAGTGTTTATTAATACTTGTAAAGTGCTTAGAATGTTTCTTGGCACATAGTAGGGCTTAATAAAGGAAAGCTGAATATTTAAATGAAAAATCAGAGCTCTTTTCTCTACATCATGTTGTGACTGGAAATTTCTTGACTAATCAAATCAGGATCAGGAAGGAGGCAGTGGTTATATGGGCAGGGGGTTGGTACTCATGTATAAGCAATCTTAACACCAGGACCCTTCACCTGGCCAGAATCTCCAGTTGAAATCAGGTCTTCCTACTGTTCTTTGATTTTTTTTTTTTTTCTTTTCTTTTGGCAAAGCACTTATTACAGTTTCTAACTATAATTGGGTGATGATTAAATTCATATCTGTACTCTCTATTAGATTCTAAGCTCTATGAGAGCTAAGTCTTTGTGCCTTTTGCTCACCATTGTATTTCTTAGCTTTTAACTGGTACCAGTAGATGTCAGATATTTGAATGAATGGACCAGAAATGGAATCTAATTATGTTGATATGTGCCCTGCCTCCAGCTGCTAAATTTTCATTCCCTGATGAAATTGTGGGGTGACATCAACCTCAAATGTTGGTGAAATTCTCCAATTCATAACTTTTTTAAAACTCGTAACCTGAGTCTTTGGGTTAACTGCTAACACAAATGCTTTCACATTCATTTAGCCCTTTGCTTGAAGTCTCACTGTAGCTCTCTTTGAGGTAGCTATGGCAGATTTGATGCCCCTTTTAAGAGGTAATACCACAGAAGCCCCAAGAAAGAAGATGTTTTTCCCAAGGTCATAAAGCTAGTCCATGTTACAAATGAAGCTAGACAATAGTTCATTTGAATCTACCATAATAATAATAAAAATTATTGATTTCCTTATATAGAGACACTAAGATTAGATAGATAGATAGATAGAGATACTTATTTAATATACCCAATAGGTGGCATTATCAACAATGGACAAAGAAAACGGGACAGTTGATGGTTAACACTTGTACAAGTAGCAATTGTTGAAGCAGAAATAGAACCCCTGTCTGTATGATTCCCAAACCAGGTATTTAAGCCATTCTACTATACTGCCTTCCTTTTCAATGTGATTTTATTTCTACTATAATATGCTGTCTCCCTTGTGCCATTCCTTGACAGTTAATGAGTTTATTGCCTTATTCCCCACAGTATGAAGTCCTACTTGTTTTCACTTTTTCTATTTTTACTTCTTTCTGACCTGGGGGAAAAGTTTAACAAAGCTGGGACACCCTACCTCTCCAGCTGACAGAAAAAAAAGATGCCTTCCAGTTGCCATCACCTTAACTGGGGGAAACCATGCTTTTTGAATAGAGTCCATAATGAGTTTTCACAGGACAGGGGAAATTATCCAAAGCATAACATGTTTCAACACTGAAACCTGCTTATGAATATTTTTCCCTTAGCAGTTGTCAGTACATAGCATTTAATAATCCTCACAGTATACATATTCAGTAGAGGGCTCTTAGCACTTGCTCCTGGGAGAGTGAAATACTATTTTCCTTTTCAAAAATTCTTATGGTTTGGGGCTGAGAGGCATGGCAGGATATCACAGAATCAAAGAAGGTTAGAGCTGGAAAGGAATTTAGAGAAAATCCACTGGAAGAACTGTTCCACGTCCATTCCACCTAACTCAATGTCCAAAACATAGTAGGCACTTGAAAATATTTGATACTTGTTGAATAATTGAATGAGGCTCATTTTTTTCCAGATGGAAAAATAAGGCTTGGACAAGGAGAGTAATTTATATAAAAGTCACCCAGAAAATCAAAGATAAAAATCAGGTTTTGTTAGTTTTAATTTTGTGACTTATTTTTTCAGTCCATTAATTTAGTCATTCACTCAGGGGTTGTATGCTTGATTAAATACTGAGGAGAGTAGACAAAAGAATAAAATGTTGTGAGCCTTCACACATGCAGGCATCAGGGTATTATAAGAGGAGATCTGTTGAAACTCTGTACAATATTGAAAATGTATCAACAACCTATATGCCCATCAATAGGAGAAATAGAAGGTGAGCTATAATACATTCATGTCAGAACACTATACAACTATTAAAATTTATGATATGAGCTATAGGCACTGACATGGGAAGGTCACTATGAACAGTATGGAGTCGGGGGAAGACAGAAAATCACAGAAAAAAGCATATCCTCATTTATGTACATATGTTTATAAATCAGAGGCTGTAAACCTGTGAGCTGCATCTGTTGTACAATTATCTTATTTGGCCTCTGCAGCATTCCTAAAAATCTAGATTTCATTGTCAATATCTTAAAGTCAGGGGTTTTCACAGAAAAGATCTGGATTTGGGACTAGTCGTAAGAAATTGCAGCATCAGACAATGCTGAGGGTCTGAGTTCCCAAGCAGCAGCAGTGGTCTGGCCAGGGGTCGTGGCTGCCCTATGGACAGGGCGGGGTACTGGCAAGCAGGCTTTCATGATTCATGCCATAAACTTACATATTGTTTAGAAGGCATTATCATTTTATAAGTTAAGAGAACAAATGTAAAAATACCAGGGAGGACAGCCAGAACCTGCAGACAGTATTTGGCCTGTAGCTTGAGCATTTGGGGATGGTAGTGGGGAGCCCCAGAGGGAGGGACACCTCAGGTGGAGGGGACGCTGGTAGGAAAACCTCTGATTCATGTCATTTCCTTCTTCCCCGGAGATGGTGCCTTATAACCTAGCCGCTGGGATAACGGGCACTCGGGAGCACAGATAAAACACCTTGCTCAGAAAACCCACAGAGTGTGTGGCTCTGTCCACCAGCCTCATCTTACAGAGAAGAGCTGTCCTTCCTAAGGCCAATGCACACAAGGCCCACTCCTCTTAGGTTGCCTAGGATTTCCTGGTTGATCAAGGGATCTCTTACTCTGCATCAGCCTTAGTCTCAGTTTTAGGAATGTAGAGAGTGGAGAAAATGGAGAAAATCCCTAAAAAGCAGCCTCGGTTGGGATTGGGGGTAGGGAGTTGGGGAGGGAAAAAAAAATAGAATTAGACCTCAGTTTCCTCATCTGTAAAATGAGAGGAATGAACTAGATGCTGTTTAACAGCATTAAAGCTCTGGACATTGGCTTCTGGATCAACCAATCTGAGAAATTAGAAATGCCGTTCAAATGGCTTAATGACTCCAGGCTTTCATAAATTTTATAAGAGGTCTTATTCACAGAGATGGACAGAACTTTCAGACAGTACTTTCTTTTTGCAAGACTGTCCTCAGATGTTATCAGAGAGATTATTCCAATTGAGATGCACTCTCCTGGCTTGTTTGAAATCTGCAGCCTAGTAGAGTAATAAGACCTTGCTTTGTACAGCAATTTTTACATTTCTAAAGTGCTATCCATTTCTGTCCTGATTTCTGTACTTATACCAATACTTGAATGTAGGTAAGGCAGGATTTTTAAAAAATCACATTTGAACAATGGGAAAACTTGGACTTGAGTTACTCTCAGAGAAGCAGCAATGATTACTCAAAAGGGTGCTTTGGAGTTGAGTTTGTCTCTCAAGTTAACTATTAGTAGACTGGCTGTATGACTAGGCAAGCTCCTTAAGCACCCTGAGCTTCTGTTTCCTTATCTATTAACTGGGATAAATGTCCACCCCCAGGACTAACTGAGATGTGATATGTGATGGGCCATAAAACCAGAGTTGGCAGACAGCAAGCATCTTGTGTGAGATGGAGACAAGAGATTGGTTTCAGAGAGGTAAATAGGAGGTAAACGTGACTCTAAGGATTTGGAGATGGGAGGAACGAGAGAAGAAGGTGTCATGGATGGCTTCTCCATTTCTGATGGGCAAATATGGCAGGATGATGATGTCTCTCAATGAGACAGGTAAAATTGGAAGGGGGCTGGGATAGGTGGGACTCAAAGGGGAAGATTTTGAGTTTGACTCTGGATAGATTAATTTAAAATACCTTTGAGACATTCAAAAGGAAATGCCAAAAGGGCAGGGTTGTGGGCTGTTAATACTGGATTTGTTTCTTTGCCTGCTTGTTTTTTGTGTTGTTTTGTTTTGGTTTGGTTTTGAGGTAGGGGGGCCGGGGATTGAAACTGGGACCTTGTATGGGGGAAGCCGGTGCTCAACCACTGAGCCACATCTGCTCCCCTGCATGTTTGTTTTTAATATTTGATATAATAAGTGTAAAAATGTTGTCTCATTGAAATTAAGATGGTGTCTTAGGAGGCTGCATGGAGAATGGAGTCACCTACACACCCATTTTTGTGTCCAGTATTTCCCAAAGCAGTCAAAGAATACTAGTCACTGAGATGTCATCTGCCAAAAAAAAAAAAAAAAAAAGAAAAAAGAAAAAAAAAAATCCATAGTGAAGTCATTTAAAGAAATATATCTGTCTTCTATCTCCCCCCACCCCCCACCCCCATTGAAATTGATAGGACCTTAATAAAAGCTTTCAGATATGCTGTCCTAAGGCAGGCTTGTTTAATTTTAAACCTAAAGTCTATGTTATTGAACCAAAGAATCTCCTCATCTTTTCCTTGTAATTCTACATGATAGCTTGTAAATCTGGTTTTGTTTAGAGACTTTTAGATTATTTTCATATGTCCAAGGAGGAAATTAAGACCTTGGGAAAGTCAGGGACTTGCCTGAAGTTAGTTAGTAGATTGTCAGACAGGAATCTGGTAGCTACCAGCACTGTTTCCTCTCCGCCTCTGTGCTGCTAACACTGTAAACTTCTGCAAAAAGAAGCTGATGGACAACAGCCAAATTCAGCCTCCATTCTTCACCAAGCATCGCAAAGCACCATCTGAAATTGCCTTCACCCCGTTGCCGCTTAAGTCATCCAGGACACAATCCAATTCATGTTTTAATAATATGAGTTTATACTTCTGCCACACCTCTTATTTGAGGTTATCAAATCATTCTATCAACCTTAATGAGTTCTTATCATGCTCCTGCGAAAAGAGATTAAGGAAACATCTTACTAGTGTGACTCTCTGGGGCCATCTTAATGGAGATATTGATAACCTCTTATGGCAAATGCCTCCAAGCCAGTTCTTGTGTGAGAGAGGATCCTGGTTAGCTCTGCAATTACTCTAAATATCCACCCATCCAAAAGGTCCCATCTAGCCCAACCAACAAGCCCTTTAATTTCTGAATCATCCTACCATTTAAAAAGCTCTGACATGTCCTCTACTAACCTCTTACCTGCCATAATTCTAGAAGGTAGGCAAAGGAGGATGTAAATCTCCAGTTTACAAAGGAAGAAATTGGACTCGTGTCTAGCAAAACTAAAGTGACCTTCCCAAAGATACAGAATGGGTTGGAATTCATATTCAGACATGGTTATTCATTCTATTTACTAGTATTTACTGAATGCTTACTAATACCAAGCATGCTGAGTGCTGGAAGTACCACATTGAACAAGGTAAGCTATGGTCTCTGCTGTGATGAACTCAGAGCCCAGTGAAGGGGACAGAAAATAGAAAATAAAACAAGTTATGACAAATTCTGAAAAACTTCCCCAAAGGAAATGAACAGGAGGGACACACCTTCCCCAGATGTTCACTTGCTTTGCTCCCTGACTTCAGTGAGTTCTCTGCTCAAATCTTTTCACAGCCAGGAAGACCCTGCTGTCCAAAAGAATACTGACAAAGACTGAAGAACATGCCCATTTGGTTGTATTTTGGTAGAGGCAAGAGATACCCAAAAGGAGAGGAGGATGGGACCCAACGCCATTATAGATAGATAAATTATATGGCATTGACATTTCCCCCAAATTATTCTTTCTAGATCCCAAATTCATGTCACAGGACAGAAATGATGAGGGACAGAGACAGGCCAGAGACAAAAAGATACTGCCCAAAGGACCTGCCTGACTAATTCTTTCTCCAAGAAGGAATGCTTTCTCTCCGTGTAGCAAATCGGAGAGCCCAAGCATCAGAGAAATAGTCGAAACACAACATCTTTAGGGAACTCTAAAGAAAATTAAACTGCGTCATTCTCTTACCGTGTAAGCTTTCCAGTTTCAGAACCTGGAAATTCGCTAGGCTCCAACCCCAGTCCCAACACCATTCTCATTAGCTGCATCACCATAGCAACTTTTAGGAGCTGTAGCTACAGCCACATGGCAAGCTAATTGAACTGTACAACTTATTTTGCAGCTGGGGAATGTAAAAGTGAATCTTACATTTAATCATGCTCACAGCATTGACATTCAAATCAAAAGGCTTTGTTAGGGCTCCTGGAAAATGGAGTGTCATTTTGCCAGCACAATGTTTCACTCAGAGGCACATCCTTCCTGCTTTGAAGTGCTAAGTGAATGGTAAAGAGAAAGGCTTCTTAGCTTAAGGGTGGGACGGGTGGGGAGGGGGAAGGAAGGAACAAAATCTGGATGAATAACAAGAAAATTAATAAATTCTGCTAAATCAAATTCGAGTTGAATGCGAATGCTATTGAAGGGGGGTGCTCAGGGTCTTGTGATTTTTCTCTATTTCTTTTTTTTTTTTTCCTTCTAAAGAGTAACATGTATAGAAAGAGCTTTGAAATCATAGATCCCTTCTTTACTCTTTAGCTCTGAGATCTTCAGGCAACTTACTAACCTTCTGGTGACCTGTGTTTCTTTGCATGTAAACACGAACTAAATAATAGGGTATTATTCTAAGGGTAAATGAAATATTTATATAAACACATATAAAACATTTAGTCTGACACATAGTAGACACTCAAATATCATTTCCCTTCCAAAGCTTTAATTTGGCACTTAATATTTACTGGGCCCTGTTCCACAACTTTGATAATAGAAGCATGTTGGGTACCTTATGTACCTTGCCCCATTTAATCAAAACACTAGCTCTGGTACAAGGGTATTGTTATCCCCATTTTACAAATAAAGAAGCTAAGCCTTAGAGATTCTAACTATTGATAAAAATTAACCAAAATTTAGAAATGAGGGAAAAGGATGAACACCTGGCCTTTCAATGTCATACTGGAACATTCTCTAACAGGCCCACTCAATGTTTATCTGTTTTTCAAGGGGAATGCACCATTGTTTCACTTATTATTTACCATTAATTAGACACAGACTCCTTCAAGTTAGATGTTAACTGGCAGAAGACAAATAAGTTAGAAATGACTTTTATCCAGTAGAGACCAAATGATTCCTGTCCAGTAGAAAAGATAACCCCAAAAGTTATGGTTTTATTGTCATGCATGACACCTTAACTAGTTTTGTATCTAACTCAGCAATTTTATTTCAACTCCCCACCCCACCCCGCCAGTGATTGTATATACAAGCTTTCTTTCTTGACTTACCTCTATAATTCTTCTGGTTCCTTCATTAATGAGATAATAAATCTCTGATATGTGCTCATCATATATTTGTAGGAAGGTTATATTTTTTACTTTTTGAAGATGACACTTTAACAGTAATTTGCCCAAGAACCATCAAACTAAGTATCCTGTACTCCCTGGTTTGTCTGACTCCATTATCTATAGACTTCACTCCCGCTGGTTCCACAGGCACCAGGACTAGGATATAAAGCGTGGGTCCTGCCTTCAAGAGTACCGAGAAAGACAAGGAACCATGGCATGATTTAGCACAGTATGTGCTAGAGTCATCGAATAAGTAAAGTGTTATGCAAGTTCAGAGACAGGATGTCACTATGTCTTATTTGCAGGAGTGAGAGTGGTAGAAGACTACCTCATAGGAGAGGTGACATTTAAGGTAGCAATGAAGAATGAGCAGATTTCTTTCTGATTCTCATCATATATGGAATAATGATCCCTAAGAATTTTAAGTATTAAGAAAAAATATCTTTCAACCATTAAACAATAAGGATAATGGTGTCTGACACTTTTATAGCTCTTATCTGAGTCCTTACAAAAACACTGTGTAATAAATAGATACTATGCTATCTCCATTTTAAGATGAGGAAACAGGCATAAAAGCGTAAGTGGTTTGCCCAAGGCCACTTGACTGGTGAGTGCAGAGCTGGGTTTTGAGGCCTGGTCTGGCTCCAGGATCCATGTTCCTCCTGCTACTCTACTACCTCTGTTCCAAGATGTTTACTGAGGTCCCTAGCTCTGGGCATGAGGGTCTGTACAGCATCTGGACTAGTCCCCTAGCTTCAGGCAGGCTAGGAAGTTTTGTTCTTGCTTGACAGAGGAGGAACCCTTGAAACCATGGGATGTATAGATGACTTGCCAGCTGGGAAAAGGTAGACCAGAGACACTGAGATAAAAAATCATGCCTTTTTAGCCAATACATGTTTCCTTTTCCTGGAGAGGCTGTTGCTGATTTGCCTTGTAATCCTTGATAGTTATCCATCTGCACATGGTCCTAGTGTTAAATGGAGAGAAGGATAAATGACCTTCCACGTATTATTCTTCTTGGGAAAAGATGATACAACATAGATATACATGGCAGAAGGTAACTGAAAGAAGCAGTGGGACTTATCCTTACATTAGGCAGTCAGTAATTTCATTCTTCAGGCACTACATAGATGATTTCTCTCCTGCTTTACACATTTGCTAAAGTCCTCCTTGTATCTCTACTGTTCCGTCTTTGCAGCTGAAGATGAAAAGAGGACCGGATGACCAATCTTTCAACAGAATCGGGTGATGGAATAAGCACTGGATTAAGAATAAGAGACTTGAGGTCTAGTCCTTCCTCTGCCTCCAATTTGCTGTGTGACCTTGGCTGAGTTCCAGGGCCTCAATTTCCTCATTTATGCACTGAGTAGGTTGATTCTAGAAGATTCTAGAAAGCATATATGTGTAGTCAGTGACAGAGGAAAATGTTATCAGTGAGGAGATTCAGTGATGAGGGTACCTTCCCACGTACACGCACAGGCTGGCCAAAGGCAACTATGTGGCATGGAATGAGCCTACAATCCTCTTCTAACTCAGGACAGAGCTGGGAGCCATTGTAAGCAGAAAGAGCACTCAGAAAACAGGAAGGTCCAAGTTGGAAGCCCCTGAACCAACAGGGTCCATGTCACTGTATGATGTCGTACCAGTGTCCATGTCGTACCAGTGAAAGAACAAGGTGATAGCAATTGCTTCGTGTTGCACCCGTTCTTGCCTGATTTCCCACACTCCTCCTCCACAAAGGGCAGCTGAGAAGTAGGGCCCAATGCAAGTTCTAATGCCTCTCTGAAGTCTTCTGTAATATCCCCTGTACTCTCAGTCCCTTTCATCATTTCCATTCTGACACAGGTCTGGACCCTCTGCTCAGGAAATCAGAAGAGAAGAGTTTGGTTCAGGTCCTAGCTGGGTGACCTAGTGAGGTCTCCTCTTTCTTCGGGCCTCAGTTTCCCTCTCCATAAATTGAGATGTGGGATAAATTATGGCCCACAGCTATGGAACACATACGGGCCAATCATCACATTGTTTCTTGTAACAGTAAAAACCCCCAAGAAATGTCTTTCACCACTGGATAGATGAGGAAATTGACACACAAGTTAAGTGATTTGCATATAGGCAAGCATCTAGGGAGTGGTAGAGTCAGAATTCAAATCCAGGCAGTCTGACTGCTGAGCCTGCTCTTTCTGCCAAGGTGGCAACACAGGTGTGGGTGCCACCTATTTTCCTGCACCTGTCAGAAGTCCCATATCAGTATCAGCACTCTTACTCTGACTTCAAAGAGATGGTAGTTTATACACCTCTCACTGCAGAAGCTAAGTTGATCCTTTAAAACAAGTCAGATCATGTCACTCCCCAGATCAAGCCCTCTCATAGCTTCCCACTTCTCTCGTATAAATACAAGTCCTTACTGTGGGCTTAAAAGCCCTACACAATCTGGCTCAGGCTTTCCTTCCAACTTCATTTCCTTCCTTCTTCTCTTTGTTCATTCCACTCTAGCCACACTGACCTTTCTTATTTGCCAGAACACTAAACCAGATAGCACGAGCCTCAGGGCCTTTGCACTTGCTGTTTGCTCTCCCCAGAAAGCTTTTCTCCCAGATATGTGCCTGGCTCCTCCTTTCATTCAGATCCTATTCAAATGTCCTTTCCTCAAAGAGGCTGATGCTGACCACCTATTTAAATGGTGCCATTCTCCCCTCTCATCAGTCTATTTTTCTTTATTAACAATTATCACTGATTGACACCAAAATATATATTTGTTCATTTATCCATTTGTCTCTCTTCTCTATAATATAAACTCCACTAGGGCAAAGACGTTTTGTTCATTGCTACATCTTCAGTCTCTCTAACACTGCCCTCCAATTAAGAGGTACCCAATAAATGTGTTGAATTAATGAGTACTTATTGTTACACCCTCTCCTTGTTGAATATAATAATTTAAACAAATTTCACTGCTACGATCTGATTTACTGAACAATTAAGGTGTTGGCAACAGGGGATTGGACTCAGGCACTCATTTGGGAAGGAAGCCATATTTGGATGTGTTGCTGTAGGTAAATAGTGAGGATGTCCTGAGTCTTAGGTCTTTGTCACTGGTTGATAAAAGTATTGAGCTCTAACACATTAATGCCCTCAGGCTGACACATATGACCTTTCAAAGTGATGGCTTTGTTCTCCAAGACATGCTGCTATCCAGGATTATTATGTAGTTTATATATATATATCATCAGCATTCAACTGCCAAACTGCTGGGAGAATGAGATCTTGATTAAATTGGCGATTTTGGTTAATAAAACATTAAACTCTCAAACCCTTTTGTTTTTTTAAAAGACCTAAAGCACCCAGATGCAACATCCTGTGAGATGAATATAATACATCCTTCTTGCTTGACCCTGAACAAGTCCTGGTGGGTACCCAGTCCTTGTGTTTAATATGAAGAATGTTGATCTGGAGGACCCCTCAAAGTTGGTGCATCTTAAATGACTAAGTCTATGATAATTTCCCAGAAATAGATGTGGAACTCAAAAGAGTTACAGAAAGCTGTCCTCCAGTCCTTTTGTCAAAAGATGTGTTATTAATCTTTCAATGTTCATTGAAGCATTATTCACAATAGCCAAAAGATGGAAGAAACCCAAGAGTCCATCAACAGATTAATGGATAAACAAAATGTGGTATGCCCATATAAGGGAATATTTTTCAGCCATAAAACGGAATGAAGTGCTGGTGCATGCTACAACATGGATGAACCTTGAAGACGTGTTGACTGAAATAAGCCAGACCCCAAAAGACAAATATTGTATCATTTCTCTTATATGAAATACTTAGAATAAGCAAATTCAAAGAGACAGAAAACAGAATAGCTGTTACTAGGGGTGGGGGAAGGGGAGAATGGGGAGTTATTGCTTAATGGGTATGCATTACAGTTTATGGGTGATGAAAATAGTCTGATGACAGAGGTGAAAGTTACACAATATTATAAATGTACTTAATGTCAAAGAACTGTCCAGGTAGAAATGGTTAAAACAATTTTTATGTTATGTATATTTTATCACAATTAAAAATAATTTTTAAAAAATTGAACTGGTTTAAATTCACAGTTTCATCTTGATTTCTTGAATTTGCTTCCTCTTGCTCAAAGAATTTGTCATGGGGTTTAATTAAGAGTACCAACTTATTCCCTATATGGCATGAACTATAGATAGATGAATACATAAGAATTGGATTTATCAGTACCATCAAGAAGCTTTTACCTTATCCAGCAGTCAGAGTTTTCTCTTTTCGTTGCCATTTACAGCATGACGGTAAACAGTATGTATGCATCACACTTTGTATGCACACTGTCTGCATATCCATCTGTGGAATAAAACTCCTTGAGGACAGGGACTTTATTCTGCTCATGTCCATCATTGGTTTACTACTGGCCTGGCACAAAGTAGATGTTGGGTGAATATTTCTTATTGAATGAACAAATGGGTAAAGGTGTTGAGTAACCAAACTCTACAGCCTTTCTCCCCTTGACTCAGATGAATGTGGTTTTCCTAACATAATACTTCCCCACTGTACCTCCAAAGTATTTATCTATGAGGCAAAGCAGAGAGGATTATCCCCCTTTCATAGTTAGGATGATGGAGGCTTATAATGGTTTCATAACATTTTAAAATTCACCAAGCCAAGGCACATGAGGGCAAAGCCTGGCATACGAGCCTGATGGGGCCCTGCTCAGCCCTGACTGTGCCCTTTGGGTCTTGAGCCCAGCGCTAAGATGGGGTGTGTTTCTTGGCTGAGCATGTGCTAAACTGGGAGCACTTGCTACCACAATAAGACTGACTCAGAAGAGCAGAGGTCTCTTGCTGCACTTGCCTGCTTGCCTCTTGTTTTATTTACTTTCTCTTCCTTACACCACCAATGTTTTCCAGAATTTGTGAGCCTTCTAACACCAAGAAAAGGGATCATATAAAAGTGTGCACACTAATAACACCAAGCCTCCATTTTTTGAGCCCCTACAGTGTGCCACAGTGTACAACATGGGGCTCAGGCTCTGGAGTCAGGCAGCCTGGGTTCAATTCTCAAATCTGCCATGTATCTGAGCCCCTCAGTTTCCTCATCTGTAAATGGGAAATGATGACAGTCCCTGTCTCATAGGGTCAAAGTGAGGATTAAATAAGGTAGTGCATGTAAAAGAAGTAGAACTATGCCTGGTACGTGCCCCATACTTCTCACTGCATCCACACAACCACCCCCGGAGGTAGATTATAATTATCCCATTTTATAGATGAGGAAACTGAGGCTCAGAAATATTCATTACCTCTTTTCACAGAGCTCTGGTGATCACTGGCAGAAGTAATACTCAGACACAGAGCTGTCAGACTCCAAAACCCTGGTCTTCATCCCCTAAGCCATCCACAAGCTACTCACCTATAAAGGCTGCTTCTGAAAGGGGCCTGATATCTTGAAAAAGGACACTGAGTGGCCATGCTGAATCCAGATAAGTTAAATTCTTAAGTAAATTTGTAGGTCAGTGTCACCAGGAGGGAGCAGAAAGTTTTAGGAGTTTGGAGACAGCACCTCTTCCCATCTACAGGAGACCCAGGACAGCCTGCTTTCACCCCTCCCAGCTCACCTGAGGCACACCAGCATTTGGTAACACCTGCTTTCCCCAGGCCAGCAGTGCCCACTCTCCCCATAGTTCTTTCCAATTACCGAGAGTGGAAGTTTCAATGCAAAAATCTCTAAGGTGGAGGCAATTTCCTGAGGTTATTAACATGCACTCCTCAGGACCCAACTCCCTGTTAGCCTGAAAAATGGCCCTTCTGATTATCCCTGAGTGAGCACTCTGCCCCTACCTTCCTCTATTCTTCACTACCTTCCTGAAAATTCTCTCTCCTGGCGGGAGAGTATTAACTCTCTTGGAACCACTGAGCAACGTTCCTGTTTAGTCTGCCCACTTGCTTGAGGAGACAGTTAAGGAAGAGCTTTTCTGGAGTAAGCCATGAAAAATCTCATAGTGTGCACCAGAAGCTTTATAAGTCAATGAACTCAATTTTGTTCACTCTGAAGTAAAATAAACTTGCTTTAACACACTGAAGCAGACAACTCTGTCCTTAGTGGGAAAGGGAACACAAGTGAAATTATCATCAGAATCAGGGATGGTGGATTTATGGCAGGGCATTTCTTCCAGGTTTGTGCTCAGGGCAGTAGAGGTTTGGGGCCATGAGTAGAGTAGGAGGGACAATCAGAAACAGGTGAGCCTCCTCAGCTTTGAGTCGTCTGCCCCACCCTGATCAGAGCCTGCTCAGCTGATGTGCTCACACCCTCCCTTCAGCCCTCCTCTGATCTGCCCCTACTCCCCTTCCCAGCCTTATCTCCATATCCATCCTCTTTAAGGTCCCAGCACAGTCTCTGAACCCTTAATCAGTGTCATGCTCTTGCCGCTTCATGCCCCTTCTCTGACCTCTCGATGACCACATCTCCCTGAAGTCTTATTTCAAATGCTCTTTCTCTAAGAAGCCTCCTCTCTCTTACAAGCTGGAAGGAATTATCTTCTCATCCTCCGGACACAGAAAAGAAATTTATCTTTACTGTTCTTGATACATTCGTTACTGTCTATCTTGTTGTTTAAGGGGCTGCCCCAAGGTCATGAAGCACATAGAGGCCGGGTCTCTTGATTTTCTGTCCTGTCATCTTCGTACTGCATCAAACTTCCTCTCAAACCCTGAAAGATAAACTCTGAAGCTGGAGTAGAAGTGAAGAAGGGATGTCTGTTTCTTAATTGCCAAAGAAGCAGAGAAAGGGCAGTGATCTAAGCCCCAGATGCTTCGATTCAGCAATGACGGGAAGAGGGAGTCGTTAAAAACGATTTATTTGTCTCAAGGGTGCAGCCTTTGTCTACCTCTGTCAGGAAAGGTATCGTTTGACCTTCATGCCCCTGGAAGATGCTTTGGGCACCCACCTATGAGGATGCTCACTGGAAACACATTAAGGTGCAGACAATCGTATTTATCAGAATTCCTCCTTAGGACAGTAGGAGGCACTGGAGAGTGTGGTGGGTTGAATCTATGTGCCCTGAAAAATACATGCTCTTTATCTGTATTCCTTTGAGTGTGAACCCCTTGTCAATTGGACCTCTTGAAGATGTTACTTTTAGTTAAGGTGTGGCCCAGCTGAATGAGGGAGGGTCTTAATTAGATTACTGGAGTCCTTTGTAAACAGAAGAAATCCAGTTATAGTCAGAGAAAGCCATGGGGAGGAGCTGGAATCCAGAAGTCAGTGGAATCCTGCCATGTGACAGGGAAGCCAGGAACCCAAAGACTGTAAGCCAGCCAGAATGCTACTAGCCCCAGGAGACAGCAAGCCCTCCTACCTCTGAAACCGTGGGCAATAAAGTCTGTTTATGCCAAAAACAGGCTGTGGTATTTGTGATTGCAGCCCAGCAAAATTAAGACAAAGATTATTTTGATATAGAGTTTGGTGTTACAGGTTTGATGCCCAAGCATCTGCTTGGCCAATAAGCGATGTTTCCTAAACTGCCTTAAGGGACACAGCTATTTGCTTTCCCATCACCTTTTTCCTTTTCCTTCCTCCCTAAAGGACTCCTGATATTTTTCAGGTATTACCTCATCTCCCACTAAACTCAGGGGAAGAATACTGCTTCCCTAGCTCCAGAAGGGCATCCTGGTTAGTTTAAGCCAGAGGTCTACAAACAATGGCCTGTGAGCCAAATCCAGCAGACCATTACTGCCCACAAGCTAAGAATGCTTTGTGCATTTGTGAATGGTTTTAAAAATTTTTAAATAAGAATATTTCATGACATGTGAAAATTATGGGATTCATATTCCAGTATACATAAATATTTTTTGGAACACATCTTCACTCATTCATTTATGTATTATCTTTGGCTGCTTTTGTACCACAACGACAGAGTTTAGTTGTTGTGACACAGACCATATGTTCACAGAAAGCCTAAATTATTTGCTATTGGGTCCTTTACAGAAAAAGTTTGCAGATCTATGATCTAAGCCAATCAGAGTTTGGCATTCTTTGGCATCTGTTATTGGACCAGAAGTGACCACAAAGCCTATGCTGGCCCAATCAGACTGTAAGGAAAACTTATTTCCTCTGCCTGGAATAGGCCTCTCTTTCCATCTCCTGCTAGGGGTGACTGAGTTGCTATTGGAAGCTATCAAGACACCACAAGAGGTCAGCCTGGGGGCAATATTGATGGCAGGGAAAGGAAAAGAACTTGGGTGTTGGATGACATTGAATCAACCAGTCCTGAACCCCATATACCTCTGGATATCCTGCCATATAAAGTAATAAATATCCTCTTTGTGTAGGTCAACAGAGTTTGTTACCTGTTGTCAAATGAACCCTACCAGATACAACTTCTTCCTAAAGAGTGTGATTGAGTAATGCATGTAGGTTTGGGCCAGATCTGAATTTCCCAGAATAATGAGGGAAGGGCATGCACTGCCACTGCCAGCCGTCTTCTCACTCTACTTTCCTCACATACAGCACTCTGCCTCTCTAACTGTTAAATATTTGGAAGGTATCACTTGTTGCCTTGCCGAGTTGTCTACTTGTCTGGCTTTTCATATAGCCTGCACAATTTTGAATACATGGTCCTTGATTTCATTTATAGACAAATAATATAAATATAGGTTGAATTGCTCTGTTTGGAGTAGGAATATTATGTTGTGGAGGTAGAGGCAGGGTCTTACCTACCTGCCTGTCTTCTCATCCCTTGTGCTTCAGGGATTTCCACGGAGCATCTTTTGGAAACTGTTGCCTGTTTAATAAAGCAGGTGTAACAGTTTGAATTTTGGTGAATCCCAACTCCCCCTCCCCTCCGCGAAGATTATGCTCTTAAACTAATCTATTCCTGTGGTGTGAGGCACTTTTGATTGGACTATGTCACTGAAGCATGAGCCAGCTTGGGTCTCTACCCTCTTGCTGGGTCTGATACAAATGGAAACACAGAGAGAAAGGAAGCTGCCATATTTGATCCTGCCATGTGAGAGAAAGGACTCTAGGTTCATCTACAGCTGCAGAAAGTCAGAGAAGCCCTGAGAGGCTAAGAGAGGAGACCTGGAAAGAGAGAAGCCCTGTGCCTGGTTGCTCACTGCTGAGATCTAGGAGATGGTTGATTCTGGAAGGGAAGGCAGAGACATGGCAAAGATCTGTGGCCATACTGCTTTACAATGTGGCAGCCGACTTTGGTAAAAACGCATCTCTGCTGATGCCTTGATTTGTGCATTTCATGGCCTTGGAACTGTAAGCTTTTACTCAAAATAAAATTTCCATTATAAAAACCAACCCATTTCTGATACTTTGCATTGGCAACATTTGGCAAACTAAATCAGCAGGTAATAGAAGTTGTAATGTTATAGTCTCCCTCCCCTTCTTCCTTCCTGCTCACCCGCCTACCTGCCTGCAATACACACACCTTAGAGTGATAAATTCAAAGAGTTTGTTATTCTAAATCAGGCCTTCTGTGGTGGTGGGACTTCAAGTATTTCTTTTTTCATCATGCTTTTTAAATTGTTGTCCTTTTTATAATGAACATGTATATTTTTAAAAATAAAAATCAAACTAATTTAACTTTAAAAAAAAATTGTCTCAATATTTTCCCCAAGTTGTCCTGAAGTCTCAAGGGTTCACCAGCATGAGGAATCATCTCATGTTTAATAAAATGGACAAAGTAAAGACATTGTTATACAAAAATATTTTCAGCATTTTATGGAGTAGAAAGAAGAAATGAGTGGAACTTAAAAAGCTGGGGTTGAAGCCCTGACTTTGTCACTAGCTTGTTATGGGGCCTTAAGCCAGTTAGTTCCCATCTATGTGAGTTTCTGCTCTTCCTTGAAGACTTGGTCCCTGGGTTCATTTTTTTTAAAAGCATTTCCTGATATCACCTAGCCCTTTCAAAGCTGAATTAGATAACCTATTTTCTAAATTCCTAAGGGGCCCTAATACAGTTGTCCATTATATCTCTTATCTGGCTGAATTTGTAAAGTTCTTTTACTGAATTCAACTGAACTGTGAGTACTTTGTAGGAAAGGGCAGTCTCTATGTCAGTTTCCCTGAACTTGATGTATTCTACCCACTTGATCAGTGTTTTTTGTTAAATGAATTAATAGCTGGTTTTCATTATTCTAATCTATAGAATAAGGTCATTATACCAAACTAGAGACTCTTCCATTTATAAAATTTAATTCTTCTCTTATTCTTCAATTATGTAAATAAAGTATTTATTCTTTATTGATGGTAACAGATACCCAAAATGACAGTATAGCAGTTTTATATTGCTTATGAATTCCAAAAATAGAGATTGGATTTAGAGGTTTCACTTTTACTTAATTAAATAATGGTTAAGGCTTTGATTGGGCCACATCAGTAGGACATTGAGTCTCTGCTCCCTTGGTGGCTGTGGACTCACAGAAACACCGCACTTCAGAGAAGGGAGGTTGGAGTTTTGAGCTGGAGCCTGGGAAGTAAACATACAGAAGAAGAATACAGAGAAGCAGATACATGAGGAAACAGAGAAGGCTCCATTAGACACAGCAAAGGCCTCGGAAAGAGAGACAAGCCATTCACCTGATAGTTTGCAGCTGCAGAGACCAGAGCCCTGAGCAGCTGAGCCTGGAGAGAAATGAGCCAGGGAGAGGGACAAGACTTATGCCAGCCTACAGGTGATATTGGACCACAGAGCCTTCAGAGGAAGAGGAAGGCTGAACTCTGGCAGACATTGCCCGCCATCTTGCATCAACACATGGCAACAGACTTTGGTGAGGTAAGTAAATTATGCTCTATGGCCTGGTAGCTGTAAGCTTCTACCCTAAATAAATACCCTTTATAAAAGCCAACAGGTTTCTGGTATTTTGCATCAGCACCCCTTTGGTTGAATAATACAGATGTTGTCTTAAATAAGACATGATTTCATTTTTCTCTCATGTAAAAGACATACAGAGATGGGCACCCAGTTATCAGGGACTCAGGATCCCTCTTCTCCTTGTTCTACTGCCCTTAATGAATGGCTATTCTCCCCTAGTTTGTCTCATGGTCCTTTATGGCTGCTGAAGCTCCAGCTATTAAGTGAATGTTACAACTCCTACAGTTGGAAGGAGAAAATATGAAAGAGCAAAAGGACATAGCTCTCAGGTGACTCAGCCTCCTTTCAAGTCCCACCCAATGATTTCCACATATAACTCATATCTGTGAGGGTGGCTGGGAAATATAGATTTATAGCTGGGTAAATTGTCACACCCAACAATATAGGCGTCTCTTGCTAGGGAGGAAGGAGGAATGGGTATTAGGTGGACAGATGGAAGCCTTTACCATCCTTGGTAAGTGCCCCCTTGATTTCAGTGTCTTCTAGCAGATCAGGATTAGCTTTTAGAGATAGACTCTCTGAATTTTGATTCTTCATGTCATCAGTTTCATGTTAACAGTTTTATGCAAGTTAAGCAGCCACTAAGAGCATCAGACTACGTATCTGTACAAATGGTTGTTGATTTAGTAGAATCTGATCTTATATGGGCTTAAGTAGCGAATGGTGAGACAGAAAAAAATCTTAATCTGTTAAAATTACCCATAAAAATCTTTTAATTTAGTTGTCAAGAATAGGCATATATCTGCCTGCTTTCTCTCATGCTGAACAAAAACATATGTGTTTTTATGCTAGAGTCCCAGTGCATCAAGGAAATCCCACCATGAAAGCACAATGGAGCCCAAGACCCACTCTGGAAGAGTCTGTGGCTCACACACTGAGTCTGCACATGCACAGTGAGTTGAAGAGTAACTTTTTGAAAGCAACAATTTATATTCCCTAGTTGCTTCCTGCCTCTCAATCCTTCTAGTTCACCAAACTCACTTAGTTCAATTTAATAATTTAAATCTCTGTGACCCACTAAACATTCTGGATGCATAGTTTTAAATCTGACAGAATACTCCAATGTGTGAGCCCTGGCCAGCACATGGTAGGTATGCACATGCTACTGAGCAATTTTTTTTACACTAGCTCTTGTTCTATTTCTGTAAGTCTGCATTATTCCTTGGCTGTCAGTCTCCATTTAGCTGTTTGCTGTCATTTGTCCTTTTAATAGGGTTCTTATGCCTCCCTAATGGTTGAACTTCAGATGCATCAGATGCATCATCAGGCAGTGGAAGAAAGATTATATTTAGGGAAGAGCACACTCATTGCCTCATACAAAATCAATCTGCTTGCTTCTATAGAAAGCTTGGACTTTTAAGAGAGCTTGAGATTCTGGGGATTTTTTCATTTCTATTGCTTTTATATTCTTAAGAGAATATTGAACTGTTTCCACAGTGACATTTCATAATCACACTGTCTGGGCAAAAAAAAAAAAAAAATCATAGTAGAGAAGCTGGAGGAGCATCAGGTTTCTGCCTAAATCACCAAGGAGTTTGGATGGTGCTGTCCAGCTTCCATTCACTGCCCATTCTGCAGCCCATGCACAGCAGCGAGGACCTAAAAGACCAGGAGACAGCAAGCCCCAGCCAATAATAGCAAATTATTTATATCTTTGGATAATCTTAAAATCATACCTCTTTTCTTCCCTTTATTTTTCCTAGACCTGGAGGTGCTATTACTTATGGAGTTTTGCAAGTTTCATTTCTGACACGAGACTAAAGAAGTGAAGAAGGAAAGAAAACCTGAATTTAAACATGATTGGCTGTCATTCCCTAACACCTGAAAATAGGGTTTGTCATTCAGGTAAGGACGTTTGTGAGGGTCAGGGCAATCCCTTAAATCCTTCCTGAGTTCTCAAGTTCTGGCCCTGGTTCTGCCAAAAACGGGCAGTGGCCTTGTGCAAGAGATAATTAATGAGTCTCTCTCTCCCTCCTCCCTCACTCCCTCTTTCTCTCTTCCTCTGTCCCTCACATAAAACAAGAGACTTACAATAATCTCTGTTGCCAAAATTGTGATCTAGTAGGGAATATTATGCTCTATCCCATATATAAATAATTTGGGGGAAACCTGTGTATTCTATTCCCCCTGTTGTAGGGTCACATTCCTATTGCGACACTTCTATTTCCACATTATAGCCATCCATGATGGTTTAAAATAAAACAAAGTGTTTCTCAAATTTATTTGGTCAAATCTCACACCCCTCCCCCAGTCTGGTTCGTATCTTAATCTCTTACAGAACCAAGTTTCTTGTGGAACACAGTTTGACAAGCCCTAGATTAAAATGATAATTAAATACCCTTGTGGTTCTAAAATATTGCATTTTATGACTTGGTAACACTCCATTAAGTAACACATCAAACCGATTACCATACTGTGATAACTGATGTTCATAATGATAACCTGCACATTTTTAAGATCCTGAAAAGTAGTCTGAGCCAAGAAGGAAAGAATAAATTTATAGCCCTCATAGTTTGGGACTGGGTGCTTCTTTATATCGGGATCCTTTAAAGATTATTAGCCTAAGTGCTACCAAAAGGTGAAAGTTTTGAACTGTACTTATGGTTGTACATGCAGAACATGTCCATAGTTTAAGTCTAAATAAAACTCTGCTAAAGGGGAAAAAGTCAGTTGGCACCCAAAATTCCTCTGGTAAGTTTCTATATGTGGGGTTCTGAATAGAGGCATGGAATTACATGAAAAGTGCATGGGCTTTCTCTCTCACTTGGAGGTGGAGAGGACACCACCATCCCAGTCCCCTCAGGATTGGGGGAAGAACTATGGGCTAGAGTGGACTTGATGGTATTCTGTTGTACACATATGGTGATTCTAGCAATGGAAGAAATTATAACAATGAGGTGGAGCCAGTGGCCACTTGACACTTTTGGGGCAGGGAAGGGACAAGTAGTTGAAATGCAGGGGCTTCTTTGGGATTTGGAGGTTGTCCTGAGTACCGTTGTGGCAATGGATGTAGGCCATTTTAAATCAGCACACACCACTCAGAACTGTGTGGGAGAGAGTGTGGTCTACGATGTGAGCTGTGGTCTATGGTTGGTGGCAAGGCCCCAGGATGTGAGGGTGGTGGGCCACCCTTGTGGGAGATGTTTGTGTGGAACGTGGTGGGAGGTGTGGGGGGTGGGCAACATGGGAATCCCAGGGGGTTCTGTGTAATATTTTCGGTAATCTAAGCACCTCTTAAAATATATTTATTTATATATAAAAAATAAAATAAAAATTAAAAAAAAGTGCATGGGCTTGGTAACCTCTCTGATCCTCAGTTTCCCCATCTGTAAAATGGGAATAATAGTACCTACCTTTTAGTACAGGACCTTTCCTGACTGCTTTGACTAGTTCATATCCTTTTGACAGCACTTGGTACTTCTCCTTTGGAGCACAGGTCACAGTGGCAACTCTCTCTTTTTCTTTTAATTTGCAATTCTTTGATTAAAGTACATCCTCCCCAACAAGTCTGTAAGTTGTGGGAGGGCAGAGAACATGTCAATTTTTGTCTGCCAGTGCACCTCCAATACTCAGCACAGTGTTTGGCACATAGAAGGTACTGAATAGATATTTGAATGAATGAACAAACATTCTCTTGCCATGTCTTACCAAGAGTGCACTCCTTAGGACTTTTCATTGAGGCTGAGCACCATAAAGAGGCCACAGCCAGAATTCTGACTGTTCTCTAGCTGGGCTCGGGAACTTAACCAAGTGATAACTGAAAGGTAACATCCTAGGGACTTTTGCTCAGGCTTGCTCACAACTGACTCTCATCTGCTGAAAAAGAAGGGAAGGCAGGTGAGGTTGGGTCAGACATAGTCTCTATGTTCTGGGCCTTTTCTTTCAGCTGGCCCCTTGCAGCTGTTTTCCTGGCTTGGTTCATCCTGATACCTTAGCATCCAAGTTCTTTACCTGGCCCTTGAGCAAGCTAACTTCAAAGACTTCACTTCCAATGGGTTCATATTTGCAGGAGCTCTAGCCTCAGGCCCTCCTACTTGCTCCACCCTTAACATTTGCGACTTGATTGCCTGGCTTCTGGCCTCATCACTCTCCCAACACCCCACCTCTCTCCTCTGTGCTTTATTCCCCAGTCTTGGCTCAGTTCCCAGTCCCCTCAACCTACTGCTACCCACAGCACAACATGATGGAATGACTTGCTCAACAATATTTGCCTTTGGAAACGTAGCCCGCAGTCAAGATATAACTGGATTTAAATATCCAAGCTATATTTCTCTGCTGTAAGGTTTGAGGAATGGTGTTCTCCAGGGTTTTTCCAAACCCAAGTTGGGGTGTGCTCGGCAGGATCTCTGGTTTTATCTGAGACCATGGGTCTTGGATAGCCTTGGCTTTATTCTTAACTATTCCCCAGTTGACCTTGGCTAACAGTCCTGTGTCCTGGTGTCCTTCTCCTCTAAAGCAGTGATTTAAACCAGGGCATGGAGATCTTGGGAAGAGAGAATGCTAAATAAAGGCCAGTGGTGGTATTTACTTAGAACAGATGGTGACAGAACTCCAAGCTTTCTTTCTCAGAGCATTATTCCAGGAAAATTTTCTGGGTCTGATACAGCTGAGAAAGGATGAATTCAGCCACATTCACACTGTGGGCCTATCTACAAAGAGCGTGTTAAAAACTCATTATTCATTTTTAAAAATAGAGACCTATGCAACGAATTTCATTGCTATGTTCATTGCGTGTACAACAGCAGCGTATTGGAGAAAAACCAGACTAGGTGTCTGGAGATTTGCATTCTACTTCCAGCTTGGAAAAGTTACTTAATTCTCTGGTCTCATGTTCTCATAGCTGCCTCTAGGTTCACCGTACTTTATGTTATCATGTACCTACTTTCAGGCCTGGCTAAAAATAGTAAGGATAAAAACAAAAACTAACATTTATCTAGGGCTTTTGTGTGCCAGATAGTCTTCTCAGCATTTTTAGATATTTAACTATTTATTGGACAAATAAATTGCTATACAACACAAAGATGAATTCAAATCTATTTGAGAAACTTTATTTTACATATTCCCTTTCCAACACATTATCAGGTAAATTCTTTCACTTAAGCCTATTTTCTATACAGCCTCAATCACTTAGTAATGCAATTATCTGTTTGGATCCTTGGTATAACTAGATGACAGAGTCCATGTTCTCAGTGATCTTTGTTTTCCCAGCACCTGGCAAAATTCCTAGCAGATGAAAGATGTTTAAAAATATATGACCGGTGAATAGTCCAAGCCCACTAAAATGTAAGCTCCATCAGGGCAGCAGCTCTGTTGCTTGAGTTCTTCTATATTTCCATGGGCTTAGAATCGTGCCTGGAAAATGGCAGATGCTCAACAGCTACATGAATGAATTAATACATGAATGAATGAATACATGAATGAATGAATGAATGAACAAACAAATTAATGAACAAATAGTAGAGGAGACAAGTTGGCTTTGTTTGGAGTGGGGGGCAAAACTGCTTGAGGATCTATGCAGCAATGGTAAAACTTGAGGCAAGGTAGGGTGTGAATTATAATAACACCTGGTAGGCACTAGTGGCAGGCGGGAGACTCTCCTATTTGGTTGGCTTTCTCATCCTGTTTAAAAACAGAGATGATAAAGGAGAATTGGATCTCAAGCTGCTGTGAGGAATACAAATTGATATTTCTTCTCCTTGAATCAGCAATTCTCACTCAAAGCTTTGATTCCCTTGACTATTAGAAAGTCCATGATCAGTCATTTCAGGCGAGGCCCACGTGCATGTTTATGTGATGGGTTTGCAAAGGAATCTGGGAAACGCTGTGACCACTGTGCAGATGGTATCTTTGCCAGCCATTTTGAACAGTGGGCAATTGCTACTGCTTCAAGCTCCTTCTGTCCCTGGCCTCTTTTTATCTAAATCTGCATCCTTTAATCTTTTTCATTTCATGTTTGTTTTCTGCTCTGCTTGGTTTTGATGCTAGGAATTAAAAACAAGCATCAAATCATATTTTAAACGATCTGCACAGCCCAATCTTCTCAACCTGTCATTTACTTTCCCAGTAGGATTCCTACTGAGAAAATTCAGGTGAGAGGTCCTCCTGGGTTCAGACAACTGATCGAACCATAGATATCAGGAGCTCTCATTACAGTCTGGGCTGCTTTAGCCCTTGGTTTTATAACAGAAAGAAAATAACAAAAACAAAAATTCTTAAAGTCATGTTGCATACTTGGAGTTGACTTAGATTGTTGCATCCAGGCCATACTGTCAACTTTTTTCAATTCTTTTATGATTGGAATGTCATCTTGAAATGAAGAAATGCAATGCGACGTGTGGTGTAGTAGAAAGAGCCTCAGATGGAAAGTTAGAACATAGGTTCTGATCTCAGGCTCTACCTTCCCAGTGATTGTGGAAAACTTCCCTCACTTGGCTCTTTATTTTTTTTTTAAAGATTTCATGTTTATTTATTTATCCCCAACCCCCACCCCATTGTTTGTGCTCTCTGTCTGCTCTCTGTGTCCATTCACTGTGTGCTCTCTGTGTCTGCTCGTCTTCTCTTTAGGTAGCACCAGGAACCAAACTCAGTACCTCCCATATAGAAGAGGGGCACTCAATCACCTGAACCACTTCAGCTCCCTGGTTTGTTTGTCTCTCATTGTCATTCCTCTTTGTGTCTCTTGTTGCATCATCTTGTTGCATCAGCTCACTGTGTCTACCCACCGCACCAGCTTGCCTTCTTCAGAAGGTACCAGGAACTAAACCAGGACCTCCCATGTGGTAGGCAGAAGCCCAATCTCTTGAGCCACATCTGCTTCCCTCACTTGGCTCTTTAAAAAGGTCAAAAACATATCATCTTTTGTATGCTGAGATGCACCATGCATGGTGCAAGTATCTATAGCATGAGAGGGAGATGAAGACAGATTGGAATTGAAAAACTCCTGATTAATATCTCTCCCTCCTTCAGGTCTTGGTAAAATGCCTCTTCCTTAGAAGATGAGACTAATAAGGAAGATGATAATAGTGGCAGCTGTTGCTAACATTTGAGAATGTTCTTTGTGCCAGGCACAGTGCAAGTGCATTATGAACATCAAATCATTTAATCCTTATAACATCAGCATGAGGTGGAACTTTTCTTAGTCTTGAAGTATCAAAAAAGAGATGTGCTTTAAGAAAGGTCCAAAACCTGGCTCCCCAAGCTAGGTCAGGTCCCCTTGTTATTTCCTGTACTTTTCCTTCATATCAGTTTTCACAGCCCACGATTATATATTTGTGGAACTTTGTTTAAAGCTGCCTTCCCTGTTAGAGTATAAGCTCCATTAAGGCCCAGTCTGTAACTGTTTGCACATTGACATTTCCATAGTGGAATATCTGGCACATAGATAGGGCTCAGTAAATATTCCCTGAAGAGTAAACTGTATTTACTCACTGGTGCAGCACTTGGGAAAACAGCTCTGCTTGCAGGAGTTGTATATCTGTGGCCATGGGGACAGATATCAGATCCTAGTCCAGGCCATCAGTGAACCCTAGGGGCTTAGTGACAAGTGGAGGTGTGCCCCAATAGTAATGGGAACTCCAGAAGCAGATGAGCCTCTGAAATGTGGACACACATCATCCAAGAGATGGCAGGAAAGTGATGGAGTGCCAGTTCCAGGGCTGTAGTCCAAAGGAGAATATTTCAGTTCCTAGAGAGCAAAATGGTATACTAGGAAAAAACATGCTTTGGGGCCAGAAAAGATCTAGATTTGAACCTTCACTTGGCAACTCACCACTGTGCAGCCTTGTTTCTCAGTTGGAACCCTTTTTTAAATGACCTGAAAGATGAGAATAAAACTCATCTTATAAAGCTGTTGAGATACTTGATAACTACCATTTATTGGGCATTCCTTATAAGCTAGATGTGTGTTAACAGTTTGCATGCGTTAGCTTATTTACACATCACAATTATTCTATGACACAGGTATTGCCATTTTACAAAGGAGGAAACTGGAAGCCAAGTAATCCTAGCTAAGCAGAGAGATGTAGTGAGGCAGGTGGGTGTAGGTTGTGGAGATCCAGGCTGGGAGAGAGATGGCATATGTGCTTACATTTCCTACTTCACCCATGGTAGACCTTGCCAATAGATAATACCATGATTACCCTGTTGGGGATGGGCTTCACTGTCCTCCTCAGCCTGTGCTCCAGACTGTCAGTACCATTGTTGGGAGCTCACACACAAGGGCGAAACATGATGCTCTTTCCAATTCTAAATGATCCTTACGTTGGCTTTTGATGTTCTGATGTTACAGTGCAATTGTTAAATTCAGGCTCTCTTTCCATCATGGTTTAAAAAAGTTCAAAGAATCATGGAGGAAACGATAGGACTCTTCCGGGGCCTGAACTTTTCTGAGACAGGAGATTGGCAGAGACTTTCTGGCAGTTGTAGACTTTGTAGATTTCCTCTCTGGGGCCATTCCTTGACTTCCTCCAGGCAAACAGGGTCCATCCACCTCCCCTTGCCATCCATCAAAGCCTGTGTTCAGAAATGGACCATTCCCATTTTGGCTGGGATATAAGTGAATGGGAACAACTATGTACAGCTCACCCGTAGGGGTGTTAGTTGTCACAGTGATCAAAGGTTTGAAACAAAAAGAATAATTGTAAGCATCAAATGGAATATTAAGAATATTTTTAAGGCAGGAATTAGGGAATGTGATGGAACCTTCATCTAGCTCTAAAATTACATAATTTTGGTGGTTAAACTAAACCTGAATACAAGGTTGGCCCTATCCCAGAATAACCCTGAGCTCACAGCTTAGTTCTGAGTCCCCAACATCTTGGTTGCAGCCTTCTGATTTACACAGCTTAAGGGCTGAGCCAGATTTATTTATTTTTCATTCTTTCTCAGATTTAAAATAAATACAAACAAAGCAACAAACTTCTCTATCCGTTTGGACAAAAGGGGATCTTACTTTCATAACATGAAGTATAGCATCTGGCAACCGTTAACTACAAAAGCATGATCTGAGAAATGTTATCTTCATGCAACATGTTTTCCTATTCCTTTAAACATATTCAGAACTACTAGCTTTTCTGTGCCTATGTAGTTTCATGGCTTTTGTTTTGTTTTGTTTTTATTTTCATGACTTTTTTTTTTTTTTTTTTTGAGGTAATGCATAGAGTCTTAATCCAGAGAGTTAATTATCTAGCCCATGTAATGGCCAAAATTTCAAAGTTAAATGGCAAAGCTCTGTCCATACCCTAAATTCTACCTTTTGTAGGCGGGACGTTGTAAGCGGTAGATGGACATGGATCATGGATGATTTCTAATCTCTTTCCCCATATTGTGCTTCAACTCTTTCTCCATTTTGTAACTAAAATTTCTGAACTCTTTAGGATTGAGGGTGGGATGGGATAGAACAGGAAAGTTCTGGCTTGACTGACACAGTCATGAGCTGACATTGTACTCTCTGGGTATGGGAATTGTTGATAGCTGACCCTCTTCTTTGTGGGAATTCTCAGAGAGCTTTTTAAATGAATATCTGGCATCTACAGTTCTCTTGAAGAGGGTTGATGCATCTCTATTTTGCCTCCTTACTTGCAGCTCCCTGCTCAAGCCCTGGGAATCAGGTGGTAAACCTGCAACCTCCTTTGGCTGGGACACTTTCACCTTTTCAGAAGGCTCGCTTGGAAATGCCTAAAGTGATCCCATACTAGCTGTCTATCACATTTGATCCATGGGAATTGCTCAGGGATCCTTTGCTCTGAGAACCTTCTTTGGGAGCCTGACCCTCAACTACAAAACCTCTGCCTTCAAAGGAGCCAATCGGCCAGTTACTGGTCCCAGGATTTCTCAGGAATGAAAACCAGGCTACTGAAATAGCCCCTGCCTCCACTCCCCCACACCTTATCTCTTCCAAGAAAGGCAGAGCACCTTTCTAAGTAGTCTCCATAAAGCACCTCTATCAAGACTTCAGATGAAAGGCAGAATCTTGCCTATGCATTCCCCTTGACGGGATAGATCACAAGCAAACTAAAATTTCTCTCCCCAGATCCTCCTTTTTGTTCTCCATTTCTCAGCCTCTCCAACCCTGTATAAGTGAGATGGATGGTTTACTTGGGGTGGTGAAACTTATCTACTATCTCCTTCATGCAAATCCTGTACAATGGTCTTTAAAATGTAATCTCTATTTTCTTCATGCTTCAACCAAAACTGAGATAGGAAATGTAAATGTCCTATTAAACCTGTTATCTTCCCCCATTTAACCTTCAGGATCATTTTTTTGGTACTGTTTCTTAATTTAGGTATGCCTTTGGAAGATGTATCTTCCAAATTTGATATTTGTAAATATGTTCTAATTTCTCAAACCATTTTAATATCAATATCTCATTTGCACTCTTCTCTCTCGTGGTACTCAGGATTCTTTGAGATGGGTCACTTGCTTTGATAAGGACACACATTTAGTGCGTAGTGGGTTCAAAGCTAGAATGTAGGGTTCTCATCTTCAGTGTCCAGATGCTTTCCACTAATATTGATGATCATAAAAGATAATAATGAACATCCATTGCATATAGACACTGTTTTTAGGTGTAAGACATGAATTAATCCCACAATTTATACATAGATATTATTCTTCCAATTTCACTGGAGGTAGTTAGCACACAGAAAGGTAAAGTCACTTGCCAAGGTCAAATAGTTGTAAGTGGTGAAGCAATTCAGAGACCAACCCCTTAACCCATAGGAAAACAGTATTTTTGTCTTCTCATTGTACACCATTCAGAGCACTTTCATATGCAGTATCTAATTTAATATCTCCACACGATAAGGGAGGGAGAGATTACTTTCTTCCTTGATAGAAGAGGAAACCCAAGGTACGTAGGCTGAGTAGAAGACTGGTGTTTTAAGGTCACACAAATGATAATGATGGACAGAAGCTGATCATGAACCTGGATCTTTCAAATCCTTATCTAGTTTCCTCTGCTACATTTCATGAACCAATGTGACCCTCTGTAGCTGGCATTTCTGGAAGGGTAAAAAATTGCAAGGAGCAAGGATGCTTCAAGGAAACAAGGGAACTTCCCAATGATCGGTCCAGTACTTTTCAAACTAATTTATACAGCCCTGAAGGGCAAAGGAGGAGCATGAAGTAAGGGGATACAGAACTAGAGGGAGGCTCCTGCTCCAACATTACCTAGAAAGATTCTATATTTATGTTTTATATATCAGTTTCCACTTAAGATTTTTTTGGATAAAATGATTTGCTGACTTCGGTTATATAAACTACCAATGCAGTCCATTTCCCCAGTTTTACACATGGGAAAACTGAGGCTGAGAGGAAAGTAACTGAAGACATAGTAAGTTAGTGCAGAGTTGAGTCTAAGTTCTCTGGTCCAGCACTTTGCCCCCAGGTTCTTGGTGGTCTTCCTGTATGATATTATAATATACTTTGGAAGGTAGACTGGGAATGACATACAGGCAGCGTGACTTGTACCGATACTCTGGCAGTAAAACAAAATGATTATGTTTTAATTAATGACATATGCATATGTATGCCAGCAAGAAACACCCTGCCATGCATATGCATATATTATTAAGTATGCAACATGCTTTCTTACATTTATATTTTCATAGCTTTTTATAGCATTAATTACTTCATTAAACTGCAGAAAAATGTAGGGAATGGCATAAACAGACTTTACTGCCAGCAGGTAATCAAGTGCTAAGTGTCATGGTTGCAGTCTATGTGTCAATGAAACGCTTCTTTCAACCTGTGTCTTTGGCATTTGACACAGCCACTCTCCTTGATTTCTGCTCTAATGCCAGGGTCTGCTATTGTGGCAGGTGCTCAAAACCTGGTTACCTGATGTTCTGCCCTACCATCTTCATGTGCAGAAGCACTGGACTTGAAGCTTGAACTGATTTGTAGCTATACCTTGGTTCCAGCTGTGTGACTCTGGGTAATGCAATTTCTTCTCTCGTTATAGTTTTTCATTATCTCAACCATAAAGGAGGTTGGTGAAGAAAAGAAAGAAAGAAACAAACTGTCAGGAAGGTTGGATAACAGTCAGGAGAGGGTAATTTCACAGATGTGAGGAAAAACGAGAATCAGAGCCAAGTGGACAACAGTGGCTTGCCCTCTCTTCAAACGCATCTCTTATTGTTCTTCCCCTGGCCTCTCCACCCATACTGCACTTCCTTCTGCTCCTTAATGTGCCTCTGGGCCTGGATCCCCCACCCCTACACCTTTCTTCAGTCTTATTATTCAACTGTTTGATCTCTTCAAAGCCCCTGGGATAAGCCTCCATTGTTACTTCTCCTTCCTCAAAGTCCATAATAGGATCTATTGTAATTGTTTATTCACTATATGCCTTTCTTGCTAGACTGAAACCTCCATGATGGCAGAAACTGTATCTGTCCTGTCCATGGCTGAGTCCCAGGGCTTAAGTGTTCAAATATTTATTGATGGGCTGGTTTATTTGTAAAAAGCACATACTATATGATTCCTTTTATGTTGAATTCTAAAACATGCAAACTAATCTATAGTGACAAAAAGATTTGATCCATAGTTGCCAGAAGACTGGGGAGAAACGGGCCCAGGAGGAGGGTGTCTTGGTTTGCCAGGCTGCTATAACAAATATCACACAGTGGGTTGGCTTAAACTACAAGAATTTATTGGCTCGCATTTTCAGTGGCTAGAAGTCCAAAACCAAGGTGTCAGCAAGGCAATGCTTTCCCCCTAAAGTGTGTGCCTCTGGCTTGCAGTAATTCTTGGAGTTTCTTGGCTTACATCTCTGCCTCCCATCACATGGCAATCACTCTCTCCTTGTATCCTCTCTTCTGGTTTCTGCTTACCTCTGGCTTCTCTGACTTCTGGCTTCCAGTTTCTTCTCTTTATAAGGACTCCAGTAATATGGATTAAGACCCATCCTGATTAGGATGGCTACACCTTAACTAAAAATAAAATCTTCTAAAGGTCCTATTTATAAATGGTTTCAAATGCACAGAAACACAAATTAAGATTAAAGCATAGCTTAAATGTCTTTCACTGGGATACATAATTTATCCTACTAGAGAGGGGTAGGGATAGATTTCAAAGGGACATCAGGAAACTTTTAGGAGTGATAGATGTATTCATTGTCTTGTTTGTGGTGATAGTTTCAAGGGTATATACATCTATCAAAACTCATCAAATTGTACAATTTCAATATGTGCAGTTTATTGTATGTCAGTTATAGCTACATAAAGCTGTAAATATTAAACATAAAACAATTAAATTGCTATACAGGAAAATAAGAAGGATTGTTTAAGAATTCAAATATGAATGTTGCAGAGAGCTCAAAAAGGTTAGAGTGAAAAATGTCCATTTGATTTGAATGTTTCAGATGTACTTGGAGACATCTGCTGAATCTGCCAAAGTGGAAATCTAACAGTGGTGAACTGGTTTCCCAGTTGACTATTCTTCTATCTAATCACCCCTCACCCCCAGGACAGGGCAATCTCCTAGCTATAGTGGCTCCCTACATCAGTGTATTAATCTGATAAGGACATTTTGGTTGTGATGCACAGAAATCACGATGTGCTAGCTTAGGCAAAAGGAGGGGCATTATGATAATGATACAGGTGTAGCTGAGAAAACCCTAGGCCAGGAATGTCCCTCCTAGACCTCAGAGAAGGCCTGGGGTAAAGAGCTAGAACACTGGCAGGAATCCAGACACAGGGCTCAGTCACTAATCTTTGTTCTCCTGGGAACTTCTACTTCATCCTATATGTGCCTATCAGATTTGGGGGTACATCAGTTGACCCCAAATGATGAAGAGTAAAGACAACCTGTGGCTTCTAGGTTGGTAAGGTCCAAGTGCAGCCACCAGTAGAGACGAGTAATCAGCTTTAAATTACAATTCTAACCTTCTGGAAGAGAGAACGTGATTGGTACGGCTGAGATGTGAGGCCCAGCCCTCCCTCTCAACCTTGGCTAGTGAGGAGAGTCACTAAGATGATACACTGCTGCTTGAGACTCCCTTCTTGACTAGGAGAAATGGGAGGGAATTTCGTAAAGAAAGGGAGGGGGCTGTGTTTTGAACAGATATTCTCAAATTGCCTATTAGAGGTTGGGATCAATTGGATAAGCAGAATGGGGATTAGATTTTTGCATTCATAGATTATGAAACTGAGCCCAGAACAGTTCATTTATCTTCCCAAAGCTACACAATGCAGGGCAGAGATGGCCTCCAGACCTTTGGCTCTGAGCACCAGTGCCCCTATTAGAACACAAGTTTTCCTAAAGAATCTTGCTCTCAAGAAAGATTCTAAATCACATTTGAACTCAAGTGTAAATGAGTACAAATAGTTTGAGGCATTATCTCAGCATTTTTTAGAGCACAGAATAGGGGGGAGGGGACCTGGATTTATTTTTTAGCAGGAACCAAAGATTTAAGCTGAAAAATAAGGTATTAATGGTGATATTTCAATCATCCTTTGGTGAATATGTGATTTTTTAAAGGGGCATCAGTGCACCCTGAAGCCCATGAAACCACATTGCACGGGTAATGTTAAATGCCCTAATCTTGAGTTAACTATTTCTTCTCTTTACCTCCAAGATCTTAAAGGAAGCAAAGGGTGTGTTTGGTAAAACTGCTGTCAGAAAGAATTCTGACTTCAGATACTTCCAACTGTTGAAGAAAGACTTTAACAGAAATCTCCCAAAAAGACATATATATATATATATATATACACACACATACACACCTATTTCTGGCCAATAAATCAGATCAGATAAGTGAAAATAGTTCAGATGGTTAAGAAATGAACAACCACTTTTTGTTTGCTCACCTCAGGTGAACCAAATCTGGGTAGCACTTACAAAGAAGTGATGTGGGTCCAAGAAGCCAGCAATGGATCCTTTGCCACCTTGTCCCTCCTGAGGCAGGGGAAATGGTTCTCCCAACTTGTACTTAAAGATATGTACATTTAACTCACTGGTTCAGAGTGTTCTTGTGCCCACTCAGTGCAAAGCTCAGTCCTGGGGCTTGGTGGTGAGCAACTGGTTTATGAGATGAATCAAATATGTTTTTTTCTATCAAACCATTTACAGTCAAATGGAAAAAGCATACATGGAGACAAATACAAAGTATGGAAAGATGTATCTTAAGAGAAATGATGCACTTGAATATTTCAGATTTTTCATGACTCAAATTGAGCTCCCTCTTCTACACCCACCCAGCAGGGGCTGCCTTTATCTGCAATTGCACTACTTTCCCTTCAGTTTTTTGTTTGTTTGTTTGTTTGTTTGTTTGTTTTGTTGTTTTGTTTTGTTTTAAGTAACTGGAGTTCTCTCTGACAATTGCAGTTTTCTTACAGATCTACCTATTTTTACACTTACCCCTTTCAAATATATTCTGAACTCTATTGCTAAAGTGACCTTAAAAATGAAAACTTAATATTACTACTCTCTAAGTGTATGAGTTACCTTGGCTTCCCATTGTCTTTAGGATTAAAGGCCAAACTCCTTACCTTGACTGGCAAAACCTTCAGTGATTGGCCCTTGCCCATGTATACCTCAAGAGTTTTACCTCCTGCCACTCCCTTCTTTATCTTCCTTCCTCAGCTCCCCAGATCACTTTCAGTGTCCTAAGCAGGTCATACTCTTTCTCACCTATGGACATTTGAACAAACAATATCCTCTGACTGAAATACTTGTCCTCCACCTTTGCTGCTCATTTCCTCAGTGAATCTGGGTTAGGTTCACTTTTGTACATTTCTCCTTCACAACACTCACCCCAGTTGTAAATTAATTATTTAACATCCTTTTCCACTAAACTACTACTCCCATGAGGACAGGGATTGTCTGCTTCATTTTCTGCTGAATTTAACTTTTGGCACAGCACCTGAAACTCAATAAATATTTGTTGAATAGAACCCAGGAATGAAAATGGAAAGTTAGAAAATGAGAATAATGCCTAATTGTGGAGGGTTCCAAATGCCAAGCAAAGGAGTGAAAGCTTGGGACTCAAAGTCTGTACCCAAAGCTTCTTCCATCTCCCATTTTGCAACAGTGCCCTTTTTCATTCTTCCTTCCTGTGCTCTTCATTACCTCTTCTCTTCCACCTTGTCTCTCAACTCTCACCAGCTTAAGGGTATGGAAGGTGCTTTATTCATCTCTGTATCTTCAACAATTGGCAGAGGGCCAGGTACAGACAGATGCACATCAGCAGCTAAGGCTCAGTTATGCTACACTGGAAAATAAAACCTGGTTCTTAACAATGGTTTATTTCTTGCTCACACAACATCTCCTGAATGGAAGCTGGCTCTCCAAGGCATCTGGCTTCTATATGATAGTTCAGATACACATGATAGCTACTTCCACATGAACACATGCTTCCAAACTCAACCTAGCAGGGGAAGACTGAGTTTGACTCATCAAACTTTGGCAGATAAATGTTCCCATCTAGTGACCCATGTCATTTACACTCACACTCCATTAGTCAAAGCAATTTACACGACCATGCCTAACTTTAAGGAAACAAAAAAATATGCAGTTCTTCATTTTTCTAGAAGTAAAAGGGAAATGGCTATCAGTAAAGAGTAGTAATGTCTGCTTCAGACATGAATAAACAATTGAATAAAAGGATTGGTAGGAGTGAGTGATCTGTGCCCTGGAGGGGATGTAGAATGGTTGGTAAGGGGGAGTTCTGGGAACATGGCATTGGAGTAGGCAGACAGGGCTCAACTCTATAACAAAAACAATGGAGAAAGGGCCCAAAGCTGTATAAGGGACCCACTTTGGGGGTCAGCAGACCAGGACAGTGCTGTGCAACTACCAGGAGGATAAGTGACAGAGAGATGAAGAACCTGAAACAACAAACATGTGTTACCAAACCCCCACGGCAGCAGGGAAGGGCTCCTATCCCCACCCTCAGTACATTAAGCTGGGATAAAACCCCTGGCTCACTGCAGCTGACCAAGAGGTGAACAGATGTCTTCCTCCCTGTCGGCCTTTACAAGGGGAGAGGGAGGGTGAGTCGGAGCCTTCTCTTCAGTGAATTCAGCCAGCAGATCCTGCTTTGAAGCTTGGCTCTGGCCAGAAAAGAAACACTGGAAGGTGAAAGTTGAAAGAAACACCTCCTTGGAAAGGTTCGCCAATGAGTGCTATCTGCTGGTCAGCCAGGAAATTGCAAGGAGAAAACTTACTTTTAGGTCTCTATCCCACCTCTGGGAGAAAAATCAGTGGCCCATTAGTGAGTCCCTGGCCCAATTTTGATAACTTAAGCTGGGCAATTTTAGAAACTTAGAATAAGTTGAACCAAAAATCAAAGAAGAACTATGAAAAAAATCACTAGGCAAGAAAGAGAAATACACCATCAGAGTAAATTCACCAACATATCAAGATGCCTAGACAACAGCAAAAAAAATTAAAAGCCATACTAGGAAACAGGAAGAGATGGCCCAGGCAAAAGAACAAACCAAATATCCTGATGAGATACAGGACTCAAGGCAATTAATCAATGATAATCACACAAATGTCTGAAATCATTTCAACTAATTGAAGGAAAATATGACCTAAGAGATAAAGGATATTAAGAAAATACTGGGTTAGCATAAAGAACAATTTGAAAACCTGAAAAGAAAAGCAACAGAGCTTATGGGAATGAAAGACATGATAGATGAGATTAAAAATACATTAGAGGCACATAGCAAATTTGAATTGCTTGAAGACACAATTAGTAATTTCAAGGAGAGAACATAAGAACTGGAAAAGACAGGAAAACAGAAAGAGAAGAGAACGGAAAAAATGGAAGTGGGTCTCAGAAAAATGAATGACAATGTGAAATGCTCAAACATAAGCATTATTGGTGTCCCAGAAAGAGAAGAGAATGAAAAAGGGGCAAAATATTTGAGAATATTTGAGGAAATAATGACTAAAAACTTCCTAATCCTTACAAAAGAAATAAATATCCAATCAATATCCAAGAAGGACAATGCACCCCAAACAGAATAAATCTGAATAGACCTATTCTGAGATACCTATTATTCAAAATGACAAATAGCAGGAATAAAGAGAGGATTCTGAAAGCAGCAAAAGAAAAGCACAACATGACATACAAGGGAACTTCAATAAGATTAAATGCTGACCTCTCATCAGAAACCGTGGAGGCAAGAAGAAAGTGGTATGATGTATTTAAGGTACTAAACAAGAAAAACTGCCAGCCAAAGATTCTGTTTCTGACAAAACAGTCCTTCAGAAATGAGGGTGAGTTTAAAGTCTTCACAGACAAACAAAAACTGAGAGAGTATGTTATCAAAAGACCAGTTATAGAAGAGATACTAAAGGAAGTGCTGCAACCTAAAAGGGAAAAAACAAGCGCAAGACACTTGGAGAAAAGGGTAGAAATGAAGATTATTAGGAAGGGTAAATTAAAGTATAAAAAAACAGACAATAGTAGGATATGACAACAGAAAGCCAGAGGACAAATAGGACAAAGTAAGTAATGCCTTTATAATAATAATGTTAATGGCTTGAACTCCCCAAACAAAAGACATAGACTAATAGAATAGATTTTTATGAATGAGCCTACTAAATGCTGTCTACAAGAGACTCACTTCAGATGTACGGACACAACCAGGTTGAAAGTGAAAGGTTGGAAAAAGATATTCCACACAAATAGTAACCAAAAAAGAGCAGGAGTAGCAATACTAATATTGGAAAAAATAGATTTAGAATGCAACGCTGTTATAATGGATGAAGAATGTCATTATATATATATATATATACATACATATTTTTTTTAAAAAAAAGGGCAAATTCACCAAGAAGAAATAACTATAATAAATATTTATGCATCTAACCTGGGTTCCCCAAAATATATGAGGCACACACTGGCAAAACTGAAGGGAGAAATAGATGTCTCTACAATAGTAGTTGGAGACTTCAATACACCACTCTCAGTATTGGATAGAATATTTGGACAGAGGATAAATAAAGAAACAGAGAGCTTGAATAATATGATAAATGAACTAGACCTAACATACATTCATAGAGCATTGCACTCCAAAACAATAGGATATGCATTCCTTTCGAGGGCTCATGGATATTTCTCCAGGATAGATCATATGTTGAATAACAAGCTCAATAAATTTAAAAAGATTAAAATTATAAAAAAGAATTTCTCTGATCATAACGGAATGAAGCTGGAAATCAGTAATGGATGGAAAAAGGGGATATTCATAAATATATGGAGATTAAACAACACCCTCTTAAGTAATCAGTGGGTCAAAGAAGAAATTGCAAGAGAATTCAGTAAATATCTTGATACAATTTATCAAAACCTATGGGACACCTCAAAGGCAGTGCTGAGAGGGAAATTTATAGCCTTCAGTGCTAAAGGAAATTGCTAAAATGGAAGCTCTAACTGCACCCCTGGAGGAACTAGAAAAAGAAGAGCAAACCAAGTTGAAGGAAATCCCAAACTAAGCTGAAGGAAAGAAATAGTAAAGATCAGAGCAGAAATAAATGGAATTGAAAAAGATGACCACCATCTCACACCTTATACAAAAATGAACTCAGAATGGATCAAGGACCTAAATATAAAAGTGACAACCATAAACCCCCTAGAAGAAAATGTAAGAAAACATCTTCAAGATCTTGTGGTAGGCAGTAGTTTCTTGAACCTTAAACCCAAAGAATGAGCAACAAAAGAAAAAAAATAGTTAAATGGGACCTCCTCAAAATCACTTTTGCAACTTAAAGGACTTTGTCAACAGTGTGAAAAGGCAGCCTATTCAATGGGAGAAAATATTTGGAAATCACATATTTGATAAGGGCTTAATATATATAAAGAGTTCCTACAACTCAACAATAATAAGACAAAAGACCCATTTTTTTAAAATGGGCAAAAGACTTGAATAGAAAACTGTCCAAAGAAGAAATACAAATGGCAAAACATCACATGAAAAAATGTTCAACATCACTAGTGAAATGCAAATCAAAACTACAATGAAATATCATTTCACACCTATCAGAATGGCCACTATTAAAACGTCAGAGAACTACAAGTGTTGGAGAGGATGTGGAGAGATAGGAACACTTATTCACTGTTGGTGGGAATGTAGGATGGTACAGCCACTATGAAGGACTGTTTGGCAGTTTCTAAGAAAGTTGAATATAGATTGTGATCTGGCAATACCACTACTAGGTATATACACAGAGGAACTGAGAGTAGTGACACGAACAGACATCTGCACAATGATGTTCATAGCGGCGTTATTCACAATTGCCAAAAGATGGAAACAACCCAGGTGTCCCTCAAGCAATGAATGGATAAACAAACTGTAGTGTATACATACAATGGGATATTATGTAAGAAGAAATGAAGTCGGGAAATAAATGACAACATGGATGAACATGGGTGACATTATATTGTGTGAAGTGTCAGACACAAAAGGACAAATACTGTATGATTGTGCTATTATGAACTAAATACATTTTGTAAACTCATGGAGTTAATAATTAGAGTATAGGTCACCAGAAAATAGAGTGAGGGTAGAGAATGGAATGCTGAGGGTTAATCTGTGCAGAATTGGCAAAAAAGATTGTAAATCTTTGAAAATTAATAGAGATAGTGAAAGCACAGCATAGTGTTTGTAAGTAGCAGAGCTATTATATGAGTAAGACACTGGTTGAAAGGGAAAGTCTAAGGTCATGTATATTACAAGAAGGAAATCTGAAAAATAACATGGGACTATATAATATAGTGAAACCTCGTGTGAAATATGAATATGGGTAATATTGCATATATAAGACTGTTTTTTTACAAAATGTAAATACAAATAAACTATAGAGAGATGGAAACAGAATAGCAGCTATGTATGGCTGGGGAAGCATAGAGAGATTGAGAGGTGATGAGTTTTTGTTTATTTGTCTGTTTTGTGTTTATTATTACTGGAATACTGAAACTACTCTAAAAATGATTGAAGTGATGAATGCACAATTATTCAATTATACTTAATACCATTGATTGTACACTTTGGATGGATTTATGCTTTATTAAAATGTATCAATAAATTTGATTTGTTTTTTAAAAAAAGAATGCCTTTCTAATTCCTGTATCCCAGGATCTCCAATTGTGAATTATTCCCAGCAGGAAACTTTCCTCCTAGATCCTGGACCCCCAGCTCCTAACCTCCCCTCCCCCAATGATCTTATCCTTCCTCATCTGCTCACTCTCAATGTCATAACCTAGACTTTGTCAGTGCCTACCATTTCAAGTCCTCCAAAATCTCAATTTCAAGCCTCCCACTCTCAACCACCTCCTAAATTTCCAGCTCATACCCTGGACTCCCAGTCTCCCGCAATCTTTTGATATTTTCAACCGACTGATCCTATCATCTTTATACTGTCCTTATTCCCCTGCCTTATGGCCTCACTCACCTCCTTATCCGCTTTAAATTATTATAATCATTCTCTTTGACACTTCTTAACTACCCCCTCATGGCATCAACTCCCAAATGCATATCCCTTCACCAAATTTGCTTGCCAAAATACACTCCTGTTTAAATTTAACTCTTTACCTACTCAATGGCAGAACCTGTACATTCAAAATGACCAGAAAACAAACCCCAATCACAATGACTTCTTTCTCTTTAGATTTATGATCAATAAAGAAATTCATAATGCTGCCTGGTAATTATGCTATATTTCTCTAGTCCATTCTGTTTCCCACTCTTTCAGATAATTTTTTCGTAATTTCTCTTTTCTTCTCAAGTCCCAAGACTTCTCCTCCATCCTTACTCACAGCTTCTGACTTTGCTTCCTTCCTGACAAAATGAAGCATTTGAGAAAAAAACATCATGAGCTGTACTACTGCCTTACACACCCAGCTGCATATATGTTCATAAATGTCTCACCGATGCCTATAGATGAACTGTCCCTTCATCACCTTGTTAAGGTCAATTCCTCTACTTGTAGACTAAATCTACTCCCCTATCACTCACTTCAGGACTTTGTTTCGGCAAATATTTCCTCATTCCCCTGCATAATTTTTTCTCTCTCTATTGGATCATTTCCATTAGCTTGGAAACAAGTTACTACTCCCATATTCCTCCTTCATCAATGGCTCCCTTTCTCTATTTCTCCTTGCCATGAAAATCTCTGAAAGATGTGTCTAAACTCACTATCTTCCATTCTCTCCACGACCCACACCAATCATTTCACCAAAACTGTTCTCATCAGTGTTTGTAAATAAAATTAATAATAATTTTTAAAGCCCTGTTCTCATCAAGGTTAACAATGATAACTCACGTTGTTAAATCCAATGGACATTTCTCAGTCCTCATCTTACTTTTTGCTACCAGCAGCATTTGACACAGGGACTGACTCTTCTCTTTGAAGCAGTTTCTTCACTTGGTTTCTAAGATGCCACACTTAGCTAGCTCCTTCCCACACTTCTGGATGCTCTCTTGCCTCTTTTGCTGGATCCTCTGCTTCTCCCTGACATCTGAATGTTGAAATGCTCCAGGGCTAAGTCCCTGCAATGTTTCTTTCTCTCTCTCTTTCTCTCTCTCTCTAAATCTCTCTCTAAATCTCTGCTGACACACTGGGTGATCTCATCCAGTCTCCTTGCTTTAAATACCATCTATATGTAACCAAATGCATATCCCCAGCCTGGCTTTCTCCCCTAAACTCCAGATTCACTGACTTCTTGAAATCTCCAGCTGAATTTTTAATAGGCATTTTAAATTAAACATACATCTAAAATTGAGTTCGTGAAATTTTCCCATCCCCCAAAACATGAATTATTAATGGCAATTCCATCCCTGTAGTTCCCTTGCCTTGACTCCTCTCTCTCTCATTCCCTACTTCCAAACTTTTTGCAAATCCTATTTGTACTACCTTCAAATATATCCAGAATTCAATTACTTTTTACCAAACCCACTGCTACCACTCTGATCTAAGCCACCCCATCAGCTTTTGTTTTGATTATTGCAATGGTTTCCTAACTGGTGTCTGAGCTTTTGCCCTTGCCTCCCTTTAGGCTATTTTCAATGTACCAGCCAGCCCAATATCACTCACCACCACCCCCCCATGGCTTTCATTTTATCAGAATAAAAACCCAAGTCATTACTGTGACTCACAGGGCCTTACATGGGCTGACCCCATTCCCTCTCTGACCTCACATCTTAGTCCTCTCCCCTTCATCTTCTCCCTATCAGCTACAGTAGCTCCCTTGCTGTTCCCCACACTCCAGATGTGCTGCCACCTCTGAGCCCTTTCACTTCTTTTCCCTCAAAAGATATCTTCATAGTGAGGCCACTCTAAAATTTCATCCCATCTCTAGTACTTTATATTCCCTTTCTTTGTGGTATTTTTGATCCTTAAAATACATCCCTATCTAACATCGACTATACTATTCTTATTTACCATATTTAATGTTTACCCTATTAGAATATAAGCTCCACAAATGCAAGAATATTTGGGTTTTTTTGTTCATTGTTGTTTCCCCAGCTCCTAAAATGAATGAATGAATGAATGAATGAATGAATAAATAAATAAATAAATAAATAAACAAACAAACAAATAAGGTGCTCAATATATACTTATTGCATGAATAAATTCTTCTCAAGAATATTACTTTGGGTGCACCAAGCAGACTGAATGCTAGAAAGGATAGGCTGACCTAATCTATCCTACCTATTACTCTAGAAGAGTAGAATTCTAGCACCCATTCTCCTTATTAACTTGCTTGTGCCCCTGGTCAAATCACTTCAACTCTGCATATCTCCTTTTCTTGTTTGTAACTTGAGTGAATTGGACTGGGAGATTTCCGATGTTCTATTCAGCTCAAGAGGGAGCAGAATTGAAATAATAGAAGGCTAGTTCATTGCAATGATTTATTGAGACAGAACAAGCTCTAGGAAATATCAGTATTATCGGTCTGTGGCTTATAGTACACACATTGAAAATTCATTTGAATGACAATTTGCCTGGTTTGTTTCCTCAGCTGGTTGTATACACAGATCAACTTGGAAATCTTAGGCCACCTAATTCGAGCCTTGGATCCTGGATTAGCTTCATTATATAGCCAAGTCTTTGGTTCCTCTCCACACTCTGTGTCTTGTCTTAGCAAATAAGCTGATTGAGAAAAGAGTCAGAATCCAAGTTTAGTTCTTAAACTCCAACCCATGTCACCATACAAGGTGGGTGATAGTAGTTGTTTTCAACAACCATGATTCTCTTGTTGCAGGCTAATTCAATAGGAAGAGAAAATAAATGTGATCCGTGTACCACTGTATGCTGTCACTTGTGAGTCCTGAATTGATCACCTCAGAGAACCTTGGCTATCATTATTCACTTGAAGAAAAAAAGTTTTGGTTAAAACACTGTGAAATCCTCTTCTCCTAAGCATTCCACAAGTATTCACTGATGGCCAGACTGCTTTAGAGTCTGGACTTCAGGGTCTCTCACACTGACTAGCTATCTACATGACTTTAAACATGGGACTTAAATCTTTGAAACTTCTTTTCTCATGCCAGACTTGGGAGTCATTCTTTTTTTTATACAAATCAACTTTATTGATATATATTAGTAAAGCATACAATTCAAACAAAGTGTACAGGAGCTTTTTTTAATAATTAATTTTTCTTTATTTTTAAAGAAGCTGTAGATTACATAAATCTTACATTAAAAATATAAGGGATTCCCATGTGCCCCATTCCCTCCCCCTCCCAAACTTTCCCACATTAACAACATCCTTCATTAGTGTGGTACTTTTATTACAATTGATGAACCCATATTGAAGCATTGCTACTAACCATGGACTACAGTTTACATTATACTTTACACTTTTTCCCACACAATTTTATAAGTTATGACAAAATATACAATGGCCTGTATCCATCACTGCAATGTTATGCAGGAAAAATCCAATGTCCTGAAAATACCACCATATTGCAACTATTCTTCCTTCTCCCATTCCTCAGAACCTCTGGTGGCCACTGTTCTTCCATTGCTAGAATAATAATAAGTCTATAGTAGAATAATAATAAGTCTACTTTAGTCCATTGTTCATTCTCCAATCTTGAGGATTTGGGGATGGTGATACCCACTCTGCTTCTAAATGAGAGGGGGCTTAGATCCCATGGGGCAGGTGGATGGAACTATCTTATCTGCAGTTGCAGACACTCTCTGTTCCCTGGGATGGGCATTGTTCATCATCATCACCTTGTTGGTTGTCCTAGGAGAGTTCAATGAACTGGAGAATAGGTGTTGCAACTCTGCTGAAATTCAGGGCTCAACTGGCACATGGACAGATGAAAGATTAGAATCTCTGGGACATATATTTATCACATATAGTGCTAATTATGGGTTCAAATAAAAGGAGCAGAAGAGCCATGTGTAGAGAAATTATAAATGAGTCTAACTCTTTTACATTGGGGAGCATATAATCCAAAGTAAGGCCCACTGACAGGGTGCAGAATTTCTGAGCTGTCTGCCCTGCTTATAGTTTCTGGATATCTCTAGAGCCCTCCAGAGCCCTGCCATTTGAGGTACTGTTTACTGTGGCAATCAATGAGATCCTGCTGAGATTTGTATAAGTGTAATCTCTGGAATGACCTCCCGACTCACTATGAAATCTGTTAGCCATAAAAACTCATTTGTATTTACCATTTCCCCCTTTTGGTCAAGATCCTTTTCCAGATGCATTGCTAGTTGGCACTTAGTAATAATCCCTTGGTGCCAAGGAGGCTTATCCCTGGGAGTCATGTTCCATGCCAGGGGAAAGGTAGTGTGTTTATATGCTGAGTTTGGCTTAGAGAGAGTCCACATTTGAGCAACAAGGAGGCTTTCAGGAGGTAACTCATAGGCAGTATATAATACTAGGCTAACTTTCAATTTCACAAGAAAAGGTTCATAAGTATAATCATCAATGTCTAGGGCCTGGCATAATGGTCTGTCTTCCTTCACTAGACATTGCCCTGGCACTCAGGAGATTCTTGCTGTCCTATTAGAGAATGTAGCAGAACTCCCCAGATGGGAATTCAATATTCCTTTGGTTATTGTGTGGATCTCCACCCACTGAGACAATATCCCATGAACACTTGAACATATTCATATGTCTTAGAGGCATGCCCAGGTGAACCCCTTCCCATGAGCCCCCACATCACTTACAGCCTGCACCAGTTATCCTCCCCCGCCACTGCTGTGACTCTTCTGTGATCCAAAACCTCCCCAAAAATGAAGCCAACAAAATAACTGAATAAAATTAATAATAAATGAAATAATAATTTAAAAAATAACAAATAAAATACAAAAAAATTAAAAACAATTAAAATTTTAGACATTGTATCTTTTATCACTGTAAGATCTGTTGTCTTGTATGTACAATGACATTTTCTCCCATATATTCCCCCAGTGTCTTTTTTCATTTTATCTTTAAAAGAGCTTTAGGATACAGTAAAGTCACATACAGAATACAGGTGATTCCCATATACCCAATGCCCTGCCCCTTTTCCCTTCTTTCTTATTAATAACATTTAACGTGCGGATGGTACATTTGTTACAATTGATGTACAAATATTGAAGCATTGCTGCTAACCATGGTCAAGGGGTTTACATTATAGTTTACATTTTGGATCGTACATTTTTATCGATTTTGACAAAATTTAAAGTGGCCTATATCCGTTATTGTGAGATCGTGCTGAACAACTCTAATGCCCTAAAAATGCCCTACATCCATCTACTTTATTATTCCCTCCTGCTCCCCTCAAAACCTATGGCAATCACTAAGTTTCAATTTCTGAAGAATAAGATTCATGGTTACTTGCAATAATACTGAGGGGTTGACATATTGGTCTGTTTTCTTTTATTAGGCACTGCCTATGTTCTCGAGGGATTTTTTGAGAACATAGGTGGACTCCCCAGGATGGAAATTTAATATTTTCTTGTTTATTGTGTGGGTCTCCACCCACTGATATAGCAATACTATGACAAATGAACACTTAGATATTCCATAGAAGCCTGTCCCAGGTGCACCCTATCCCATATTCTCCCCCACACCCAACAACCTACACCAGTAACCCTCCCTTGCCATATTTGCCAAAAGAATATTTGCAACATTATAGGTTTAACCACAGACCTGCAAATTACCAGAGTTCATATACTACTTCCCTCAGTCCTCTCCCCAGTCCCATGGATAGTCCAACCCAGCCCCTCCTACCCTACTCTGACTCACAGACCAGCACTGCTGAACCCAATCATGTCACTGCACCACTGTCATGCCTATCCACTGCCCAACCACGCCCTTCCACCTTATCATAGATTTTACCCTTATGGGCATCGGCTAACCACCCTTTACTGCCTTTCTGTCTCCTGTAACCTATCTTCCAGACTGCAGCTCTGAGAGTCTGCTCAATTTGGTTAATTCATATCAGTGAGGTCATGTAATATCTGTCCTTTAGTGCCTGGCTTACTTCATTCAACATAAGGTCTTCAAGATTCATCCATGTTATCCCTTGTGTTAATACTGCATTCCTTCTTCTGGCTAAGTAATATTCCATTGTATGTATATAACACAGTTTGCTTATCCATTCATCTGTTGATGGACATTTGGGTTGCTTCCAACTTTTGGCAATAGTGAATAATGCTGTTATGAACATTGGTGTGTATATATCTGTTTGTGTCCCTGCTTTCAATTCTTCTGGGTATATACCCAGCAATGGGATTGCTGGAACATATGGCAGTTCTATAGTTAGCTTCCTGAGGAATCGCTGAACTGTCCTCCTCAATGGCTGCACCATTCTAAATTCCCACCACCAATGGATAAGTGTTCCCTTTCCTCTACATCCTCTCCAACACTTGTAGCCCTCTGTTTTTTTAATAGCTGCCACTCTAATGGTTGTAAGATGATATCTTATTATAGTTTTGATTTGCATTTTCCTAATAGCTAGTGATGTTGAATATCATTTAGTGTGCATTTTAGACATTTGTATTTCTTCTTTGGAGAAGTGTCTCTTCAAACTCTTGCCCGCTTTTAAAATGGGTTGTTTGTCTTTTCATTTTCGAGATGTAGGATTTCTTTATATATACTGAATATTACACTCCTGTTAGATAGTTGGCTACCAATTTTTTTCTCCCATTTATTAGGCTGCCCTTTCACTTTCTTGACAAACTCCTTTGAAGCACAAAAGTTTTTAATTTTGAGGAGATCCCATTTATTTATTTTTCTTTCATTGCTCGTGCTTTGGGTGTAAAGTTTATGAAACCACTTCCTACTACAAGATCTCGTAGTTGCTTCCCTATATAATCTTCTAGGAATTTCATGGACTTGGCTCCTATATTTAGATCTTTGATCCATCTTGAGTTAATTTTTGTATAGGGTGTGAGATGGTGGTGGTCCTTTCTCATTCCTTTGGATATGGATATCCAGTTCTCCAAGCACCATTTGTTGAAGAGGCCATTCTCTCCCACTTGAGTGGGCTTGGTGGCCTTGTCAAATATCAGCTGACTGTATATTTGAGGATCTATATCACAACTCTCAGTTTGGTTCCATTGGTCAATATGTCTATCCTTGTGCCAATACCAGGCAGTTTTGACCACTGTAGCTTTGTAATATGTTTTAATGTCAGCTAGTGTGATTCCTCCAATTTCGTTTTTCACTTTCAATATATCTTTGGCTATTCGGGGCCACTTGCTCTTCTAAATAAATTTCATAGTTATCCCAATTCAGTAAAAGATGGTGTCGGTATTTTTTATTGAGATTGCATCAAATCTGTAAATCAATTTGGGTAGGACAGACATCTTAATGATGTTTAGTCTTCCAATCCATGACCAGGGAATATTCCTCCATTTATTTAGGTCTTCTTTGATTTCCTTTAACAATATTGTGTAATTTTCTGCATATAAGTCCTTTACATCTTTAGTTAAGTTTATTTCTAGGTATTTGATTCCTTTGTTCCTATTGTAAATGGAACTTTTTTCTTGATTTCCTCCTCAGATACCTCATTATTGGTGTACAGAAATACTACTGATTTTTATGTGTTGATTTTATATACTGCCATTTTACTGAACTCATTTATCAGCTCTAGAAGCTTTGTTGTAGGTTTCTCAGGGCTTTCTATGTAGGATCATATCATCTGCAAACAATGAAATTTTTGCTTCTTCCTTTCCAATTTGGATGCATTTTATATCTTTTTCTTGCCTAATTGCTCAAGCAAGTACTTCTAACACAATGTTAAATAAGAGTGGTGACAGCGAGCATTCTTGTCTTGTTCCAGATTTAGAGGGAAAGCTTTTAGCATTTCACCATTGAATATGATGTTAGCTGTGGGTTTTTCATATATACCCTTTATCACTTAGGAAGTTTCCTTCTATTCCTATCTTTTGAACTGTTTTTGTAAGGAAAGGGTGCTGTATTTTGTCAAATGCTTTTTCTGCATCAATAGAGATGATCGTGTGATTTTTCTTTCTTTCCGTCTGTTAATGTGATGTATTGGATTGATTTATTTTCTTATGCTGAACAATCCTTGCATATCAGAGATGAAACCCACTTGGTCATGGAGTATAATTCATTCAATATGTTGTTGAATTCTATTAGCACATATTTTGTTGAGGATTTTAGCATCCAGTTTCATCAAAAAGATTGGTCTGTAGTTTTCCTTTCTTGTGGTGTCTTTATTTAGCTTTGGTATTAGGGTGATGTTGGCATCATAGAATTAGTTAGGCAATGGTCCCTTCACTTCTATTTTTTGGAAGAGTTTAAGCAGCATTGATGTTAGTTCTTTCCAGAATGCTTGGTAAAATTCCCCTGTGAAGCCATCTGGTCCTGGGCTCTTCTTAGTTGGGAGGTTTTTGATGACTAATTCAATCTCATTACTTGTGACTGGTCAATTGAGTCCATCAATTTCTTCTTTCATCAACGCAGCCTGCTTGTGTGTTTCTAGGAATTTGTCCACTTCAACTAAGTTATCCATCTTGTTACATACAATTTTTTTCAAAGTATCCTCTTATGATATTCTTTATTTCTGTAAAATCAGTGGTGATATCCCCTTCCTCATTTCTAATTTTATGTATTTGCATCTTCTCTTTTTTTTTTTTTCTTTATTAGTCTAGCTAAGGGTTTATAAATTTTATTAATCTTCTAAAAGAACCAACTTTTGGTTTTGTTAAATTTTTCCGGTGCTTCCTTATTTTCTATTTCATTTAGCTCTGCTCTAATCTTTGTTATTTTCTTCTTTCTACTTGCTTTTGGATTAGTTTGTTTTTCTTTCTCTACTTCCTCCAGGTGTGCAATTAGGTCTTTGTTTTTAGCTCTTTCTTCTTTTTTAATATAGGCATTTATGACTACAAATTTCTCTCTCAGTGCTGCTTTTGCTGCACCCCATAGGTTCTGATATTTAGTGTTGTCATTTTCACTTGTCTCTTGATTGGAGAGTTTAATCCATTAATATGCAATGTTATTTCTGTCAAGGTATTACTTACATTAGCCATATTTTCTTTTGTTTTATATATATGTCATATGTTGTTTTTATTTCTCTTGTTATCTTTTAAGTTATTCTTACCAATAATCTTCCATCCTATACTCTCCCCCAACCCTCTCTCTCCTGTTTTTTCCTTTCAGCCTGCAGAACTCCCTTTAGTATTTCTTGAAGGGCAGGTTTCTTGTTGACAAACTTTCATAATTCCTGTTTATCTGTGAATATTTTGCTCTCCCTCATCCTTGAATGCCAGCTTTGCTGGATACAGAATTCTTGGCTGACAATGTTTTTCTTTTACCACCTTAACTATGTCATACCACTGCCTTCTTGCCTCCATGATTTCAGATGAGAAATCAGCACTTAATCTTATTGAGCTTGCCTTGTATATGATGAATCTCTTTTCTCTTACTGCTTTCAGTATTCTCTCTTTGTCTTGAGCACTGGAAAATTTGATAAGTATATGTCTTGGGGTAGACCTGTTAGGATTTATACTGTTTGGGGTGCACTGTTCTGACTGGGCACTTACGTCCATGTCCCTCAAAAGAGATGGGACATTTTCAGCCATTCTTTCCTCTAACACTCCTTCTGCCCCCTTTCCCTTCTCTTCTCCCTCTGGGATGCCTATAATGCATATGTTTGTGAGTTTTTGTGTTGTCAATTAAAGCCCTAAGTCCCTGATGAATTATTTCTATCTCTTTTATCGAACTGTTCTACTGTCTGTTTGATTTCAGATGTACTATCTTCAACATCACTGATTCTTTCCTCTGCCTGTTCAAATCTGCTGTTATGCGCTTCCAGTGTATTTTTGATTTCTTGCATTGTGCCATTCATCACCATCAGATCCGTTATCTTTTTATTCATGTTTACAATTTCTTCAGTATGTTCCCCCAGTGTCTTCTTAATATCCTTTATCTCTTCCTTCACTTCCTTAAGTTGATTCATGATATTTGTTTGAACATCCTTGATTCGTTGGTCCACATTCTGCAACTCCTCCTGTTTCTTAATTTGTTCATTAGACTGGGCCATGTCTTCCTGCTTCTTAGAATGGCTTGTAAGTTTTTATTGGTGTCTAGGCATCTGTTTATCTTGATGGGCTTATTCAGTTGGTTAGCTTCTCTTTCTACTCTAGGGTTTTATTTTGTTGTTTCTTTGTATGTGGTAAGGTTCCTTTTTGCTACTTGGTTCCTCCTTTGCTATATCCTTGCAGTTGCCTGTGTTCCCTTGGAAAAAAAATTAGGACCAGAGAAAAGGAAAGAGATAAGAAGAGAAAAAGAAAAATAGTAATAATAATTTTTTAAAAGGTAGAAGAGGACCCATACAAGAGCTAGGAAACTAAATAAGTAATAGGAGTAAAAAATCATAAAAAATACAAAGGAATAACAATAAAAAGGTGAAATAGAAAAAAATGAAACAAGAAACAAAATCAATAGAAAAAATAGAATGAATTAAAAAGCCAGACAGATGAGAAGAGAATAAAAAGGGGAAAAAAAGGGAGAGAGAGAAAAAAATGATGATCAAGCAAGAAGAGGTGGAATGAAAGAAAAGCAACTGAAGTCAGAAGATAGAAAAATGAAGGCAAGAAAAGAAATAATTTAGGTTGAAGAAATAAGTAAAAGGAAAAAAAGGAAACAAAGAAAGGGAAAAGACAACAAAACAGCAATAGCAACAACAACAAAAAATGCAGGAAAGGCAGCCTTCCCTCTTAGGCCCCTAGGGACCATCTCAGGCTACTGGTGATCATCAATTAATAACACTGAAGTCTGCCCTCCATAGGTGATGTACTCAGTTTTATCAAATAAAAGAAAAAGAATAAAAAGCTGATAAAAATTTAATAATAACAGATCCAAAAAAAAACCTAAAACAAAACAAGAATCTCTGTCTATAGTTCCCTATCATAAGGTGCTAGCTGTGTGCCTGATATCTTGGTGGATCACTCCCTGATCTCTTCTCTTAGGAGGTCCCAGGACTCAAACCAGGGTCCTTCTATATATAAGGTAGGAATTTCTCCACTGAGCTACATCTGCTCTATAGGTTAAATAGTCTTCTCAGAGCTTATCTGGCTCTTCCCACCCCTGTTTCCCTCAGGCAAGTTGGACTTCTAACCGTTTTCAGGGGCCGGGCTAGTTAGGTGCCTGTCTCTGCCCCCTCTCTGACCTAGTTCCTCTCTCCCAGGGTGGCTGGGTGTGACAGTCTGCCTGAGCAGATCCACTTTCCCCCTCTCTGGGGCTACCTCAGTGCTGGCTGGTGCCCTCCCTTAGAGTCAAAGGGGGCTCAGGTGGCCAAACCCATCAAAAGAAAACCACTCTCCACCCTCCACCAGATCCCTCTTCCTCCCAGGGAATGCTTCCTCCCACTTAGCTGGTTGGAGAGAGCCAGGGGTTCCACGAAGGTTCTTTGCCTTGAGGGTGGGGCTTACATGCCCACCATTTCCAGCCACAGGGGTGATCAACTCAGGGTTTTCCTTTGGATTCTTTGTCTCTTTGTCCCGTTCCCTTCTGGACAATGCCCTGCAGCCTCCGGTTCTGTATATCACCAAAGCAAATTCCTCGGATATGTTTTTGCCCTTTCTCTGTCATTTTTTGCAAGAGAGCTGAGCAATGCCTACCTACATCAATGCCATTTTCCCAGACAAGTCTGGGAGTCATTCTTGATACCTGTCTCCCTTAACCCTTCCTTCAACTAAGTCCTATCAGGTGAATTGCATTCTGAATATTACTAGACTCCATCCACTGTCCTTTCTATCCTAGATCATTGCTTATTACAAATATGATTATGTTTCTTTCTTCCTTAGCTTTCATTTTCTGAAGTCCCAGAGTCTAAATAAAGCCTGCAAAGGGTGTTGGAGTTGGCCCTACCTTGGCCAGTCTCACCTCAGGGCTTTTGATCTTGCTGGTCTTCTTTCATGTCTCTCTGCCTGCAATGATCTTCCCCTATGCCACTTCTCCTGTTCATTGCTGCTTATGCTTCAGATGTCTCGGTTTTCTCAGGGAATCCTTCTCTGAAAAGGTTGAATCCCCTTGTTTTACACTCTCATAGCACTTTGTAGTTATTATTGCAAATCTAATTAAGCACACATTTTTCTTTAACTAATTCTTTAATTTGTCTCTCCCACTAGACAGCAAGCTCTATGAAGTCAGGAACCCATAAATGTCTTATTTACCACTGCATGCTCAATATAGTCAATGCCTGGTCTTGAGTAGCTTCTTGAATAAATTAACAGATAAAATGTGGTGATACTGCCTATCTCATATGGTTGTGACAATTCAACTAGTTTCTACTCATTTTGTCTGGAACTTAGAGAATATTCAAAGAATTGTAGCTATTCACTAAATAGTAGTATGGACACTAGTGATAAATTATGTGGTTCATACTAAATGATGGGGACACTGAAGAAAGGGAGAAAGCCATTTGGTCTAAAACTAGTTGGGGAATCTTCTATTTTCTCTATTCTCTGTTGCTGACTTTAGGGTTTGAGAGGTTATAAACCTTACTTTTCTGCCTAGCTCTATCTCCAATCCATGCTTTTTTTGCCCTGGCAGGGGCTCCAATGTTATTCTACAGTCCTTTTTTTCCATCCCTGACTGACAGCTTATTGCTTTTCCATAGTGGGTCCTCTGAGCCTGCTGTGCTTAAGCTCCCAGAGAAAAATCACTTCCTGCACTTCAGCTGATGACTCTGTTGTCTGCCTCTCTGAGCCTCAAAGATAAAATCCTTCCACTTCTCCCCATCTCAGGTTCCCAATGGCCACCTGCTTCAGTTTCCTAGCTGTTAAAACAAATATCATGCAATGAATTAGCCTAAACAATGGGAATTTATTGGCTCATGGTTTTGAAACTAGAAATCCAAAACCAAGGCATCAGCAAGTTGATACTTTCTCCCAGAAGACTGTGGCATTCTGGGTCTGGCTGCTGGGGATCCTTATTTCTTGGCTTTTCAGTCACATAGTAGTGCATATGGTGGCATCTTCTACCTTGTCTTCCAGGTTCCATTGACTTCCAGTTTCTGACTGCTTCCTGTGGCTTACCTTTCTGCCTGACTTTCCCTCTGCTTATAAAGGACCTCAGAAATCTGAATTAAAGCCCAACCTGATTGAGTGGGACCACATCTTAATTGAAGTAATATCTTAAAGAGATCTTATTTATAATGGTTCCACACCCATAGAATGGGGACCAGGACCAAGAACATGTCCAAACTGAGGTGCACAATTCAATTCCCAACACCATTCTTCTCTTCTGACCCTAAGGAGGACGTTTTATTTTTGTTCTCCACAGCAGGAACCCTCTGCTTGTCTCCTGATCAGCCCCATGGCCAAGAAGTCCCATTTTACTCTCCCTGTGTCTTGAGTTTAGTTTTTCTCTTTCTTTTTCCTTTCCTTTCCCTTCCTTTCCTTTTCTTTCTCATCATGGAAAATTTAAAACACAAACAAATGTTGGAAGAATAGTTCAATGAATCCCCACTTATTGTGTGATCTATACATATCCAATACACCCCCCACTGGAATATTTTGAAGAAAATCCTATCTGTTATTATTTCATCCATAAATATTTCAGTGGATCTATAAAGGACTCCTATTGAAAATAACCACCACAACGTTATCACACTTAAAAATTAACAATATTTTTATATGTGTCTTGTCAGTGTTCAAATCTCCTCATGTAATTGTAAAAGTGTTTCAATCATTTATTCAAATCAATATCCAAACAAGGTTTGTGCATTGCATTTGATTGATGTATCAATTAAGTCTTAAATGATCTGTAAGTCCTTGCTTCCAAAAAAACATTTTGTTTCCCTTGCAAGTTATATGTTGAAGAAACTACGTCACTTGTTCTGATGAGTTTTCCATATTCTGCATTTTGCTGATTGCATCTCCATGCCCTTTCTCTTGAATCTTCCATATATTTTCCTCCACTTGGTACTTCCTTTCAGCAGACAAATCTTTTCAATATTCCCTTCATACTGACAGCAATATAATATATATCCATGATGAAACAGATAAGCTTTTATCTTACCCATATATATGTATATATAGATATGTGTATGTCTGCATATGTACAGATACTGAAACAAATGGTTACAGAAGTGTGGATGGTGGTTGTCTCAGTAGAGAAGGTTTCAGGTGACTTTAACTTTCTTATATTCCTATGTGTTAACATTTGTTATAAAAAGCATATATTTATATAATACAATATATTATATATAGCCATAAAATATGGCTATTTTTGAAGTGAGGAAATAAACAAAAACCTTTATTACTTCTTAACCTTACTTTCTATCTGTTCCAGCCTTAAACTTCTATTTAATAATTTTTGCCTTCTTGAATAATTGATTGTGATTCATTGTTTTTACATCTTTTCATGAGTTCAACCAATAAATACCAAACACAATGATTTAAAACTATGGTCTGCCCTATGCAATTGTGTTTTTAAAAAGTAAGCATGAACATGTTGGACCCCTTCCTTAATGTGTAGCTCCATTCACTCCTTGTCAATTGCAGGATAAAGTCCAAATGCCATTTTGAAAGACACAAGGGCCTTCCTGGTCTGGTCCCTCTGCACAGCTCACTGGGGTTCATCTTTTGTCACTCCAGACATTCTGAACTACTCTGGTACCTGAAAATCCACTATGATTTCCCTTGGCTCTAGGACTTCACTCATGCTGATCTTTCTGCCAAGAAAATTGTCTCCTTTTCCATTAATCCTTATCACCACTTCACATGGCTGACTTCTTCATTCTTCACCTTTTAAAATTAAGCTTGCATGTCGCTTCCTCCAAGAAGACTTCTCTGATGTGATCTCATCACAACCTGTGCATACTTCTACCAAAAAAATGATGAGTTATCACATTCCATGCTATTTATTGATTTGTTCATTTAATCACCAGACTGAGCACTTGGAGACCAGGGAACCCAGATTTAGTTTGTTTCCTCAGATCTGCACACTGGGCCATGACTGAGTAGGTACTCAATAAATAGCTTGAATGAATGAATGAATGAATGAGAATGAGAGGCCCCTTACTCTAGTGAAATTGCTTTAATACTCCCCACTATTTATAACCAAATTTAATGTCTCCCTCAGCCCTCTTCCTCTTCCATAACCTTTAACACCATTTTCCACCCTTTCTTTCTTAGAAATCCTCTCTTCCTTGGTTTCCATGACAACATATTGTTCTTATACCCCTCTGGCTCTTGGAATCACTCCTTGGTTTCTTTTAATATATTATTTTCTTCCTTAGCCTCTAAAATATTGATAGTTTCCAAAGTTCAGTCTTTAAACTTTGTATCTTTTCACTCTATACTCTCCCTTGGAAAGCTCAGCCACTCCCGTGGCTCTACTCACCCTTCTTCCCCTAAGCAGATATTAGCCAAGTCTCTAAAGGTAATGCAGACTTTAGATCCTCTAGTCCATATCCAGCTTGTTCATGGCCAAATCTCCAGAAAAAATACTGCAAGAAACAAAACTGAGCATATCTGAAAGATTACTCATTTTCCTTGTCCATCCTTCCCCCAATAGCATGTACACATGTACACACACCCACACATAGTTACAATATTTCTACCTTACAATTATTACCTTGGTTATCATTCTCATTCTTCTTCTGTATTTAGGCCCAAAATACTAGCATATCATTTTTCATTCTTCTTTTGCTAACTCTTTTCATCCATTGAGATAGAATGTTTGCCAATTCTACCTTGTTAAATTCTACTTAATCTCACAACTCCTTTCTTTACATAAAAAAAACTAATATGAAATATTTTGGCCATATAAGGAAATTCAGAAGTTTTGTCTTTCAAGGAATAAATGTTATAATTACTGCTAAAACAACCCTATGGTTGTTCTATTCTCTTACCCCCTCCTTAAAATAACTGCCAAACCAAAGTTGGTTTATAGATTTTCCTGTGCATTACAGTTAAATAAATGTAAAAGTAAGGAAATTATTAAGTTTAAAAAGTAAAAGACCATACATCACAGAAAGTATATTCATAGTATGCTACTTCGTTCAGAAATGGATGTTATTTACATAATTATTGTATTTAAGGGGATGGGAGGTAATAAGTGGTAGAAAAGTTGTGTAAGAACTAAATTCTTATTCAACACTTCCATTTTACTCCCTCTTCTCTTGCCCTAATTCTGAAATTCACCTAGTTAATTGTCATTGCAATGGCTTCCTAACTGGCCCTGGCCTGGGTATCCTGGACAATCTCTCTAAAGCATGGAACATATCACTTCTCCTGGTCAAAACCCTTTGATGACTCCCTTTAGGCTTGCCCTCCATAATCTGTACTCAAGCGGGAAGCGGCTGTGGCTCAATCAGTAGGGCTCCCGTTTACCATATGGGGAGGCCCGGGTTCGGTTCCCGGGGCCTCCTGGTGAAGGCAAGCCCGCCCATACGGCGCGGTTAGCTGACCCAGCGAGCACAAGCAGCAAGGGGGGGATAAATGAATAAATAAATAAAATCTTAAAAAAAAAAAAAAAACCCATAATCTGTACTCATTCTGTCTTTCCATAGCAGGTCCCTCTAAACCAAGCGTTCTCAACCTCAGAACTATTGACATCTGAGACTGGATGATTCTTTGTTGTAGAGGACTGTTCTGTGCATTGTATGATGTTTTGCATCCTCCCCGCCCTCTACCCAGGAGATGCCTGTAGCAAACCCCACCACCTCCAGTTCGGACAACCGAAAATGTTTCCAGACATTGCTAAATATCCCATGGGGGCCAAATCACCCTGTCCTCTCCCCTCAAGACTGCTCTAAGCCATGATCCTAACCCTCCTTGTTAACACTCTCATATACTTCTTAGATTCAGGCTGTAAGGAACCGCTGGCTGTTTTTTGAATCACTACTGTGTGATCAGTACCAAGACTGGGATTGAATTTCAAGAGATGAGTTTTGCTGTGACTAAAAGCTATGTTTGAGTAGGGGCTAGAATTAAAGTTCAGACAAGCAAAGCCATTTTACTGCAAGTGCAGAGGGAAGCAGTTTAAATATTTCCTTCTCAGAACTTCCCATGGAAATGTGTGGTGAAAATGGGGGGCATGAAGCTTTGAGAAGGGCTTGTCTATGAGGGTTTGCAGCATTGATAATAGCTAACATTTGAGTATTTACTGTCTCAGACACACTGTCATAGTTATTAATCTCAAATAAAAAACCTTTGAGGTCAGTATTAATATTTCCATTTTACAGATGATAAAGTAAGGCCCAAAGAAATTAGGTGGTTTCCTCAAGGTCCCACAGTTAGTAATAAGCAGAGCAGGGAATTCAAACACAAGGACTTTAGCCTTGCAGCTTGAGATCTTATCCATTCCATCCTATTCTCTCTTTTGAGGACGTGCTTTTCTGAGCTCAGCTTTCTTAGCCTAAAGTAAAATGGGTTTTGGTCTGGAAGGGCCTATTTACCATAAGTAACAGGGTGTTCAGAAGCTCCCACTTCTCCCCAAGCCTGCCAGTATCATGTGATACAGGTCCACTTAGATGCTAAACTCTAGAAGATTTTAGTCAGGAATTCTGCCAAGACTGCCTTCCAGGTAGCTTTGAGTGTCCATTCCCACAGTGCTCTGATAACCTGAGTGAAAAGGTCTGCTCTATAAGGTTCCAAAGAGTCCCTTTGGATCTTTACATTGTCCTCCTGCCCTACACTTGGATCTTCCTGTCCCCTTACTGGAATGTATCTCCAGAGGCTGAGGCTACACAGATATCCCCACATCTTTTGCAAATTCCTTGTTTTTCTCTATAAAGAAAATAGGTTAAAACTGCCTCTCTCTTCTCAAGAGTCCAGTTCAGTGCTGGACCAATTAAGAGGATGATAAATCGTGGCTAACCATGAACATTTGTTGAATGTCAACTGTCTAGGAGTCACTGTGCTAGCACTATACATGCAGAATCTTATTGAATCATCTCAACAGCCCCATTTTAAAGATAAGGAAAGAGAGAGTCAGGGAGTTAAATTAACTTGCTCAAGGTCACAAGGCTAATAAGCCTTGGAGCTGGTCTGCAAACCCAGACCTTCTGACTTCAGTGCCCACGCTCTAAATGTTAGTTGGGTGAATAGTTAATAATAATGTGGGTTACCTTTTGGCAAGCTTGGCTTTGTCACCTACTGTTTTAGGCTAACATCTGGGCCATCTCCATACTGATCACAAAGTCTTTGAGCAATAAGGCCAATCTGATTCTACCACCTTCAGCTCACTCTATATGCCCCAGAGAAAGACACAAGCCTCTCTCCATTCTTCCCTCCAGCCTCTCTGCACTTTTCTTTCAAAGCTCCCTTCCCTGTTGGACCCACTCCTCCCCTGGTTTCTGTTCCAGCCTCTGGTTCCCAGGGATAGAGTGTGCATGATGGGCAGATCCTGCCTCCAATGAAAGCTTTCGTCCACGTTCTCAGTCCCACCCTTCTGCCCGGGTTCTCTCTCTTTACTCAGGATGCCTCTCCAATGGTCCTTGCATAATCCAGCACTGCTGTTTTTTGTAAGGAGCCAATTTTGTACCTAAAGGAAGCAGACACCCACTGTGGAGGCAGGCAATTCTAAAGAGAAGAGCCAGCCTGAAGGAAGAGTGCAGGATGTAGACGTGGGTGAAGAGGACAAGAAAGACTAGAATTGTACCCGCAAGGCCCTGAGTGGGGAGGAGTCAGGAGGCTGCCTGTCCTTTCTGGACCATTGTCCTGACCTCCCTTGTCCACCAGGAGAGCTTGAGGAGTGGGAGCCACCATCTTCATTTCCTCCCACATAGCAGACATTCTGGAAGGCCTGTGCTCAGGCTGCAGCTCTGAATTTTGCCTGCTGCTTCTGCTTCTACCCCCCTTTGGTGGGCATTCAAGTTGCGCATGTGGCAACTGGAGCAAGGGTGGCCTCCCACTGGTGACCGAGCCCTTCTTGGTGGCCTTTTGAAGAGGAAGTAGTTCAGGCCTTCCATACTCTTTCATTCCCTGGCTCTGTCCCTGTGATCCCAGGGGCACAGATCCCCTCTGACCTGACTTTGAATAACTTGCTTGCCTTATTCTCTCTGTGATCATTGTCTGAAGTCAGAATGGAAGAAGTTCTTCTCTCCTGCTCTGTTGGCTGCTTAGTGCCTAAGATCTTATATCACAGGAGAGGTAGTGACTGCACTTCCCTACCTGCCCTTTGAGGCCCCCATTTTCCAGGGCTCTAGTCTGAAGCCAAGTTGTTCTGCTTCCTCTGATGTGTTCACAGCCCCTGCAATGGGCCAGCTGCCATTGGGACTTCCCTTGTGAGAGGTGGTTTCAGTGCTTTGAGAGGCTGAAACTGAGTCAGAGAGGGGACCCTTGAGCAGCTGGAGCTGGAGTGGCAGAGCAGGAGAGGCTGGTCACTTTTAAATGGTGAAAAGGAGGCTGTTTCTATTGAGAGCTCAGGACCTGGGGACCTACAGGAAGAGTAAGTTCCCTGGGGCAGAAGGGCCTCCTGATACTTTAGAATAAAAGGGTCCAAGGAAAAAGCCACTGGTGTTCGGTGCACCTCTCACCAAGCTTTCCTGCCAGGGGTTGTGCCTGCTCAACCATCACAGACACACAGATGGCCGCAGCTCTGCAAGTGCATTGGAGAGACACAACAATTGTAAAGGTAGAGGGTTCCCTGAGCCATGTTGTGGAGACTGGGTGTCTGGCATCCAGGAAGACCTGCTTAATTGCCTTTGTCTGTCTGGATACCTATTCTGCCAAAAGCTGTTGAAGGAACCCAAGGTGGTTAGTGCATATCCGTATCTGAGGGAGTATAGAAATCTCCAAGACTGCCTCTCATCTCTGCCTCTATTCTGATTGTGCACTTCCAGCCTTTGTTAGGGCATCCTGATACCCCAGGAGTGTGGGACCAACCATTCTGGAAGTACCTCTGATTCCATGGGAACCTGTTCCGATTGGGCAACCTAACTGGGGCTTCTGGCAGGGTCCAGGTCATCATGGTATGTTCTTAGAATAGCCCAGCAATTCAAGACCAGAGAACTACACTCTTACATTTAGTTTCCATTGTAAAGCCAGGCATTTGTGCTTGGCACTGAGTTGCTGTATGCAAGCCCTCTGCTTCCAGATGCCATTTGCCCTGCTGAAGCATTTCCATGTCTACTGAATAATGCTAGAGTCAGGGAGCCAGTGGCACAGTTATTATAGCATCCAGCCTCAAGAAGAGATTCTAGAGCCCCTCTTCTATTCAAAGAAGTCTTATGCATCAAATAGTTTGCCAATGAGTTGAAGTCGCATTGTTGGTTTGGGTTTGGGGAGTGTTTTTATCTCTCATATTTAGGTAGAAAATGTTATGAACAAATTGTTTTTCATAGAAAATGTTGTAAATGAATAGTAGATAGTTTCCTGGATAAGCCCACAAAAGATAGGCTGACATTACTGTAGTTGAACTGCTATACTTTTGCTATAAAAATAATAGAAGACAATATTGTAGAGTCAGTTTTTAATTTCTTAAAAAACTGTGTAGTTTTAAATATAATATGTAATACATTGTGTTCTTGGTATCATTGTCCCTGCCTGACAGACCCAATTCAAGAGTTAGACACAATAAGGTTGCCCCTTGCCTGATTGCAAGGGTGGGGGGAAGGTGGGTGGGGAGACTGCTGATGCCCCCAAAGAGTGAGGAGGATCATGGGGAGCAAAATCTGGAAGTGTTAGGGAGGGAAAAATGATCTCACTTAAGACTGTTCCACCAAGTATTGCGTTTGGCCTTAGGTTAGTGCTTTAGCTTCCAGAGGGTTTCCTGGGAGAATAGCATAAAATGTAAAGCTTTAGCAGAGTTCCCTTGCTAGAGGGAGTATAGTGATGAATGGCAAAGCTTTGAAGGCCAACACACCACAATGGGACTCACCTATCAAAATGAGGCTTATCACAATTTTATAGGGTTATTGTGAGAATTGAATAGTGTAATGTGCATTAAGTACTTAGCACAGTGCCCTGCATATGATAATAAATGGTAGCTGCTGTTAATGACATTATGTTTCCCAAGATGCAATTCCCTACTACCACGCCTGCCCCCTATTCTGTTCTTGAGAGCCAGATGCTATTTCTGCTTGGCTTATGGAATGGAAATGATGGGGTGAAAGAGTGTTGCCAGCTCAGAGCAGGCAGGTATTGAATAAGCTTCTTGGTCATTGAAGCTGTGAAATATCCCCTCAAAAATAGTGAGTGGACAGGAAACGGATGTGGCTCAAGAGGTTCGACGTCCGTCTACCATATGGAGAGACCAGGGTTCGATCCCCGGTACCTCCTGGTGAAAAAAAAAAAATAATAATAATAATGAGTGGAAGGAAGGTGGAGGTTGGGAGAGAGCAGTAAAGGGAATGCCTTATCAGAGGCGTCCATAGAAAGGAGAACCAGAAGAGAAGGGAGGAATACAAGGGGGGGTGGGGAGGAGAGGGAAGAGGGAGCCTTATTTAAAACACCGGGGAAGTTCACACAAACTCTCAGTTATGTTTATTCTCACATAAGATTCCACTAGTCTATCAGGTATCATTCAGGCTCACCATTTGGCCTTCTCTGTCTGTTACATTTAAAAATCATCTCAGAAGTCTTTAGCAGAAAAATTACCACAAGAGCTGTAGAAATGGGGGCGAGGGCAATTCCATTCTCCAGAGACTGCACCTGCCTCATCTATAAAATGGATCTAACTTAGGCTCTTTCTCTTGTTCCAGTTTGTGTTCCCATGGACTATAGTTTTTATTCCCCAGACTTTAGCCCCATTAAATGAGACTTGCATCACTGTGACCAGACATGAACAATACTCTCATAATCGAAAGCTTGGGTTTCAAGTCCCCAATCTGCCACTATTTGGCTGGATAACCCAGGGCAAATCACTTAGCCTTTATGAGCCCCTATTTCATTTGTAAATGGTGTTGGACTCCATGACCTCAAAAATTCCTTTCAATTCTAACATCCTCCTTCCTTTGCTTCTACATAAGGGAAGTACTGCCTCCCTAGCCTTTTATTTTCCTTCTGCGTGATTTTGTAATAAAGAAGAGGTTAGAGGGTAGGCAAGCAACAAAATTTAATGCTAGATGTATGACAGTCAATTAGAATCATTTATGTTTTGAGTCTCCTAAAAACTGATTAAAATCTCTCTTTGACGATGAGAGTAGAGTGGAGGATGCAATAAGCCTCTATCAAAGGAGGCTTCCAGATGAGGGCAGAGAAATATGAATTCGTCTCCTCTATCAAGACACATTCATTCTTTGAAGCAAACTCCAGTCTTGTTTGTGTTTCCTGAATGGCTTCTTAGAGCTCCTTCATGATAATAGCGTGACTAAGCTACTGAAGAATGGGGTTTTGAATATGAGAACACACTGAGCTGGGTTATCTCTTAGTGACGTGTCCTGAGGCCAAATCCTTTAGCTTTCTGGAAGTACATATTTTCAAGTGGCTGCTCAGTGCAAATTGGCCAAATTGTTGGGCATGGCCCTTGAAATGGTATAGCAGAATGGTTAGAACATGCTTTGGGAACCAGACGGATCTAGGTTGAAACCCAGCTCTGCCTCTATATAGTCATAAAAACTGGGGCAAGTAGCTTAACCTCCCTGGCCCTCCCTTCCCTAAACTGGGGATAATAAGGGTTCCTACTTCACAGAGTTGCTGTGGACGTCACATGAAATGAGGCTGGTGTGTAGCCTGGTGCTATGTCTGGCATAGTAAGTGCTCTAAGGAAAAATGAGCTCTCATTATATTATGTTATGTTATGTTATGTTATGTTATGTTATGTTATGTTATGTTGTGTTGTGTTGTGTTGTGTTGTGTTGTGTTGTGTTGTGTTGTGATGTGATGTGATGTGATGTTATGTTATGTTATGTTATGTTATGTTATGTTGTTATGTTATGTTATGTTATGTTATGTTATGTTATGTTATGTTATGTTATGTTATGTT